>RJWT010014255.1:0-21201 GCA_004365215.1 Cuniculus paca
GATAGAGTCGAAATTACTAGGGCTGAGCTGGAGCTTGCTATCTTCCTGCTTTTGTCTCCGGAGTAGCTAGGATTATCGGCATAAGCCATTGCTCCCCACATTGTTCTGGTTTCATCTTAAATTGTATGTAGATATGTGTTCAAATCCTTAAAATATGGATTTGGATATGAGTCATCAGATTTACTTTAAAAATACCTTAATAGGCTTGCATTTTTATGAGACAGGGAAACTTGGAGAGAAATGAAATGAAAGATAATAAATAAAAGAATTTAATTTGCAATATATTTTAGTGAATTTGGCTATAGATGGCATTATTTGAAGTTTAAATACGAAGACTGTCTTCTTATAGTACACTAATGTACATTTTCCTTACCCATCTAAGTTGTAGTCTAACAATTGTGTAGGTGATCATACAGCTAAAGCTCATAGAACACTGCATTAGTTTATATTAAATCTGATTCAAAGGAAGCATTCCTATCTATCTGTGCATCCTTTGTAAAATATTTCATGTAACATTCTTATCTATTTTGAGAGATTTGACATCTATCAGCCTAGTAGAACAGCATTATGTCTATAGAAGTCCATTTTTAAAATATATTTCTTGGAATTGAGGGAACCCCAGGAATAAAATACATAATGCACAGATATCATCTTTGCTTTGGTACTTCTCTAGTTTGTACCTACCACTCTGCTCAGGGAAACCTGCTTGGTGCCCATTCATTCCAAAAATGCTCATTGTCATTTTTAAGAAAATAACAGCAGTGTGATTACCTAAGGAGAAATGATGCATGTGAGTGATTTTCTAACTGTAACGAAGGTGCTGCAAAATATAAATCAGCTTGGTGGAGGTGGTTGTAGTGACTTTTAATAGTATTGTTTGATTCTTAAGTCACATTTGCTTTTTATAGCTAATCGAGAGGCTTCCTGTGTCATCACATGACACCATGTGGTTTACCCACCTCCTGTGACACTGGGGAGTCAAGGCAGGATGGACATTTCCTTGCCAATGAAGACACAACAGTTATTGCATAGGTGGTTGACCTGTTAATATTTGATTTCACCTGCCATAGCTAAGTATTATTTGTACATTAAAGCGAGGAGATAGATAAGAGTACTTGTGTGTAATTTTTTCAAGCTTTTGGCATATTTGAAAATTTTCACAACAAATTACCCAGATTCAAATCTTAGCTTTCCTGGTATGATCTTGGCTACCAAAATGCCCAAAAGAGAACTGGCATGGAAAATCCATAGATATTGTGTCCATATGGTGTGTCTAATTATAAAGTAAAGTAAAATTTCACCTATCACTTGGTAAATATTCTTGTGTTTTGCTTTTACTTAAAATTGTAGCAAATTAAATTCAGAAAGTCTAGAGTGGTTATTTAGTTCATTTATCTTAGTTGCAAAAGAGTTGTAGGGTCAGATACATAAGAATTCTCAACTACCTTATATCAGAACTAGATCTGTACAAGTTCTACAGCTGAAAGCCACCTGTTATTGCTAATATGCAAGCATTTTTCATTTGGTGGTTACAAGGATGAAAACTAGCATTGTTTAATGTGCGTGTGTGTGTGCGTGTGTGTGTGTGTGTGTGTGTGTGTTACTAAGGAGGGAATCTTTGCACTAAGTTACATCCCTACCCCTTTTTAATTTTTTTTTCTTTTTCAATCCATGGTTTTGCTAAGTTGCTAAATTGCCCAGGCTAACCCTAACCTTGAGCTCCTCCAACCTCAGCCTCCTAGAGGAATGCCCTGCTACTCTAGGATGTTTTGATGCTTTTAAATAAATTAAAATATATTTGAATTTTCCCAAATGGAACTGACTTTTGTGAGCTCAAACTGTTGCAAGTATAGTACCTAATTCTAGTTAACAAATGGATGTGGAATAATCTAATAAATGATAGTGTTTCAATTTTACTTCCTACATAGTTACTTTGAAAAAAATCAGAATAAAAAATACTGCTTTTTTATGCAATACCATTTCATTTTCCTGTCGGTTCTTTTGGGTGTTAAGAAAACAAAATTGTAAGTTTAAGAAGTATTTTTTCAGGGTTGGAAGCTGATCAAATAGGGATGTAAGACAGTTCCATATTATGTTCCGAAATTTCAGTAAGTTAGTCTCAGAGTTCCCATTTCCTTGAAATGAAAGTTAGTGAAATGAACTTGAATTATATACTGTAATAATTCTGATACCTTCTACATACCTCAAAAATGATAATGATAGTAGCATATCTTCATTTGCTAATGATATAATAGCATTTTTAAAAAGAAGGCAGAGTTTCCAACAAAAGGTAATCATTTAGGGCCAGGATATAGCTCAGCAGCACCAGCGCCTGCCTGGCAAGCACAAGGTCCTGAGTTCGATTCTAGGTACAAAAAAAAGGTAATCATTTATTTCCAAATTTTTCATAAAAAGTAATACATATTCCTTACAAGAAGTAAGCTATGAAAACTAACTCTTTTGCTCATAAATAATTGTAATTGTAGTAATAAGGGTTGCATAGGATACACTACCCACTCTTGGGAGGGGTACGTTCTTCTAATTGTTGAGAACTGGGTTATCTCCACCTGCTACACTGAAGCACTAGGAGATGAGCCACCACCTTTAGTGACAAAATTGTGAAGTTTTAATAAAGGGATCTCCTGTTATAGGCCTGAGGCTCCAGCTCTATGGCTTGATATCTCACACCATGAATATTCAAAACCTAAAATCTGGATACCTTCATGTACCTCCTAGAAAGACAGTCTAGTCCCTCCTACAAATATCATAAAAGACACACACAAACACACACACACACACACACAGAGTGAAAAATAATAAAATTTTCCTACTCTGGAAACAATATACAATAAATAAACCAATGAAAATTTTATTTTGGGCATATATATTTCTGTGAGAAACTCTCCATTCCTTTGTAAAGTGTTCTAACAGGAGAGATTTTAAATACAAATCCAGTCACATATAGATGGCTTCTTATTTGATACTGAATTGTTGAAATGCATTGCTGTATTTTAATGGCTGTTGCTACATCTTCACAACAAAAAAGTAGAATATTTCTTTGAGATATCACCCAGACCGCCTTCCCCATCCTCTAGTGATTCTGAGGTGACAGACGCTGAGTTTTAATCCAGATCATCAAATATGAGGCCTTAGCATTTGACAACAACCTAGCAAAAACAGGCATCTCAATTGCAACAAACAAAACTGCATTTTATTCATAGACATAATCATTCCTTTTAAAATAGTAATGTATTCATGGTTTTGTTTTCTTTTTAAATATTCAAAAGGATCTGAATTTGCAATTGTGGTTAATGATTCTCAATCTTGGCTACACATCAGAATCATCTAGGAAGTTTTAAAAAGTATTAATATGTGGGTCCGACTTCAGATTCATGATCATGATGTGATTGATAAGGGTGCAACCTGTGCAACAAGGAATTTTAAAGCTCTCCCTGGTTACCAGAATGTGCTTTGAGTGATACGAACTGAATCGCATTCCACACAAGTACAGTGAGTTTATGTAGTTTACCTGATGGCAAAGCTTGTGTTAAACTTTCAGACCAGCCTTCTTTGGTTTGTGTGTCATTAAACAAGTTCACTTATTCAAAATTGTTTTCAGTAATTAAACGCTGGAATTGTACAACACGTCTCCCAAATTTTTACTTATGGCTAAAGCCCAGCTTTGTTAACCTATTTGTTATGCTATAAAAATCATCCCCCCTCCTCTGGACAAGTCATTGATTAAAACATGAATCCCTAGCACTAGCTATAATATTTGGCACATGTTATAATTGGAACCACAGTTAAAAATACAATACACACACACACACAAATACAAAATACAATATCTAGTAAAAATGCCCAGTAAGTGTTATGACAGTGTATAACAATCACCTACTTTACACATGAAGAATTTTGGATTTTAGTTTTGTGGTACATGAGTATGATTTAATTTAGGGACTCTGAGTGCTACTTGTGCAGACTTAGGAAACTCCAATAATATATTATTTAAAAGCATCTATCCTATAGGGGATATAGGTAAAACAGTTTGCAGATTGCTTATCATGGCCAGACACAAGTAGTAATTGGAAAGGAAAAAGAAACACCAGGCAGAAATAATTTTAATTGTGTGTTATTGTGACTGTTTTATTTTGGCTTTTGTTGGATTTTAATAGTGACAGCTGCACCCAGAATTCCTCGTTTTTGTAACTAGTTGCAATTTCCTTTTCCTCAAAGCTCTTTGTGTTGTAACCTTGTCTTTTGTTTTCCTTCTTCGACTAAGGAAATTAATTTTTTTGTTGTTACTAGATGGATAAAAGACAAATGTTAAAAGGTGTCAATTGCATTCATTTTTTTTAATATGGAGAAAGCATCCTATCTTGAGGTCTGTCTTCAACTAATTTTAGATATGATTTTATTTTTCTGGCCACCCGTGAGCTTGTCACAAATTAATTAAACGCTCCATTTCTTACATCTAAATGAGGCTATTTCTACCTCTGATGAATAATTTCATCAACTTTGTTACAAAGGAAAATGTTTTGTGAGTGACTATTTATGCAAAGTAAACACAGAACAGCTCTATCATATCCTTTGCTTGTGGCAAAGGCTTTCCAGACATTTCTGGGAGTTGTTCTTTCCTATGGAGGCCAATCTCTTCCATTCCTAATGTACCACATCAGAATGTATTTGACTCCAGGCCTCAAAGCACATAAGTCAGCTTTACCCAGTAAGTACATGTGCCTCAACTCAATGAAGCAACAGGGTATAAAGCCAGTGGAATTGGGAATTGCATTCAGATAGGGTCAACCAGTCCACAGAAGAGATGCATTATTTTCAGAATGGACTGTTTGAAGCACTGACCTTCAAAGTCACTGTCAGTTTTTGATGATTTCGTCAATCAAAGCAGAAATACATAGCAAGAGAGTCACAAACCCAGATACCTATGGCACCAGGTACAGAGAGAAATAAATAGAGCTGTCTAGGCAGATAGTAATAGGTAGTGATAGAGCATGGGTCAGGATTTTGCAGGCTATATGGCTCATTCAAACAGGTCAGTATGTCCTGAGTTCTAGTGTTTGCTTATATTTTAAGAGAAGCTATAAATTTGGATTTTCCTTTTAAATGTTGGAAACTTTTCTTTTTACTTTTAGTAGTATATATATACAGTACATAATGACTACATTCACTGTAGGTGAATGGTACATGTACATAGCACATTTTAACTTTTTTCCCTTTCCCTCTTCCCCCTTTTATTTTTTAAGAATCAGATTCACTTATTCATGTTTAAAGACATTATAAAGTTAATTATTATATATATACTGATTGAAAATCAGACTAATAGGTCAAAGAATATATAAAACATGTATGACAAAATGTTTTAAAAGTAGGAAAATAAGGGACCAGGGATATAGCTCAGCTGCATAAACACCTGTCTGGCAAGCACAAGGTCCATGAGTACTATCCCTGGTGCCAAAAAAAAAAAAAAAAAAAGGAAAATTGGCACCAGAAATACAATAGACATTTGGAACCCAGACTTAGCAAGAGACTTTAGACGTGTTATATTCAAGTTCCCTCCATTTTCTTTAAGAAGGACAAAAGAAAATTCTCAACTAGAAAAACAGGAAGTTTAGGATGATGGTAAGTTTCCTAAGCAGTTTCCTAAACCTACAGAAGGAGGTTTCCATTAACTGCTCTGCATGTTGAAAACATTAACCACAGACAGGACTGTCATGGCAGAAAGAGAAGTGCTCACTTAGTAATCACCTCATCATATGCTACAGAACTTGCCTCATCACTGAACTGCTGAGTGTCTAACCTGGGACAAGGTCATAGTCATAATAAAATTAGAGAACTTATCCAAGCTTTGTGATTATATAAATTCTAGTTTTTTCACTCTATATTAATGACTGTGAAGAGCAATAAGTAATTTACACAAATCTTACCACTAGTTGTTGACAGAGAGAGCCTGTCTCTCAGTTGTGTGTGGTACAGATATTTTCAAACATATAAATACTCAACATTTTTAAACTCTCCATTATGTTAAAATTTTTAGAATGTTGTTTATGAGATACTTCATCAGAGGACTGCATGTCTTCTCTGCTCTGGCTGTTAATGATAGATGAATCATCATTCAACATTACTCAATTATACAGCCATTAAAATGCAGATTATGGAGGTTTTACAGAAATATGGAAAGTGCTTATCATCAGTATGAAAGCTTGACATAAAATTGTATGTACATTATTATAACTATTATTATAGTTGAATTATAAAAAGTGGAAAGAAATATACCAAAAGTAGTGGGTAAGGAGGTGAAATTACATATAATTTTGAAAGCTATTTTTCCTCTGAATTGTTATAAAGCTATATTAGTTCCAATATAAAAATATATAGCCATCAAAATAAATTGTTATTTTAGCATCTATTAAAGTTCAGTCATGTACTAGTTAACAGAGAGGGATAAATTCTATTAGGTGATGTGATAGAGAAAAGGGTAATATCTTTCCCTCACTCAGTGCAAGGTTCATAGCTGAGTTCCCTATAGCAAAACACAGACTGACAAGAAAAATATGTATCTATTCACTTAATATAAGATGTCTGTGGTACAGGAGTTTTCAGAAATGAATATTTAAAGAAAGGAAGAAATTATATTTTTATACTTATATTTGCTGAAGAGCAGACAGTTTTATGGAGAAATAATTAGACACATGAGGAAACGATCTAATGGTTAAAAAGAAAAAACTGGAGAAACTTAGAAAGACTTACTCAAATTTGTCTTGTCCCTATTTTTTGCTTTCTTTTGGATATAAGGATGACTTTCTGTATAAGGGTCTTATGATCAATTTAGATAGAAAATTATTTTAAGGCTTGCTCCACAAAAGAATGATAGGAAGTCAAAAAGACCTTCCTGCTTCTGCTACTTTCTGAAATTTCAGTCTCGTATTTCCAGGTGGTGTTTACTGAACACTATAAATAGTATCTTTGGTAAAATAGTAATTCTGGGAGGTGACTAAATAAAAAGTAAACAAATAATCATGAAGTAAATATAGAAATAGCAGTCTTTAGATTCTGCCAAGCCTCAATTTTGCTTCCAATCTGTTGTTTATGTGTATGGTGTTGGGAAAGCTACTTTTCTCAAAGTCTCAGGTTTCTCATCTGTGAAATCCAGATGCTGGTAATGCTTTCCTCATGCTGAAATGAGACAAAACATGCAAAGCACTTAGCAAGAATCCTGACATGGAGACATACTTCATAGGATCTTACCCTTTCCAACAGAATGACCAATAGTAATGATAGCATCAGCAATCCAGTAATCACAGTGGTGACCATGCTCTATCAAAATGGGTGCTCACTATTTGCTCTTTCAAGTATTAGAATTTTTACCTGATTGTTATCTAGATTTCAGAATATTTTTTAAAAAATTAGTGTTACCAACAAACATTATTCCAGTATAGCTTGTAAAGAGAGACTTAGAGAGTTTAATAGTTTCAATATTTCATGGTTAGAAATAGAAGAACCAGGATTTAAACTCAGATGTTTATGATTTCAAAACTATTTTTCCCACTCTTCTATAGATAAATCAGTGTGTAGCCTTAGGAAATGACATGACCCTGTATAACTAAGAGCTAATTGGGGAAGTGTTGGACTAAGAGACGTTTCTTCAATAGTTGGATGGCCAGGGATTTGAATGCTATGCCAAAAAAGAACTGAAGAGCACAGGAGAAAGATTATGTCTTTTAACCTGCAGGAGGAAGGTCAGGTGGCCAAAGTCAAGGAACATGTATTCCAAAAATTGTCGAGTCAAGAAATATTCAGCCCCAGTGAAAAGGCCATTATGCATTCTCAATCAGAAGGCAAGCCAGAAAAACTCCAGAGAAAGCTAGTGAGAGGCTATTTTCATCTTGTATTCATTCCCAATGTTTTGGTTAGAGAGAGAATAAAGAAGTTAAAAATTTTTAAAGACATGGAGAGAAAATGAACAGTGATAACATTAACAGACAAAACCTTGACCTTTTTTAAGATCAGTTTCTTAAATCAGCATATTAGAATAATCTATTAAGCTTTAGGAGGCTTTTGACTATGAAAATTCATATACCTTTATTCTACATACAAACAGAACACTAATTCTTTTCAATACAAGGTGGATGCAAGGAAGTGTCATGATTTTGGGGAAGAACGAAGGATATCATGGTGTTTATAGTAAGATGAAGTTCATGTGAATGAATATTTTGATATAGGCCATTTTTAATAATAATTATGTTGATTTGAGTATGTTGTCTTTCTCTACATCTCCTGGAAGCTTTTACAGAAACATATGAAGATTTCTATGTAAAGTTTATGAGCATTATTAGTTAAAATAGAACCTTGGTGATGAAGGATGAACATTTGAAATTCTGATGTTTTATGAGCAATCTCAAAGTTCTGTATCATATCTTGTGATTTTTCTGAGAAACAATTTTAAACTGAACCCTGAGAGGCTAGAGAAAAGAGACCCAACATTCAATACTGCCATGTGGTTTTATATATTCCTCAACATACATTGAATAATGATAGAGTAAATTTTGTTGCTTTAAAACAATGCCATCCCTTTAAGAAATCATGCTAGAGGTATTTGTGAGCTCAGAATTTTAAAAAATGGTCCTGGTAAGAATCTTTTGAGCTAAATATTTCTTAGGCTTTACCCAGGCATCAGATTTCATGGAGGTATGGGTTATAGAACTATGACTTTGCCTACACAAAACTCAATTTAAGATAATTAGTGTTTTAAACTGGGAATGGTGGTGAACACTTAGAATTCTAGCACTCTGAGTGGCTGAAGAGGCGGATCACAAATTTAAGCCCAGCCTGAGAAACTCATTGAATTACTTAGACCCTAGACCCTGTCTCAAATAAAAATTCAGTAAAATGGCTGGGAATGTAGCTCAGAGCAAAGACACTGACCTCAATTTCTAATCCTGGCGGGGGCATGGGTGGGGGGAGGATTGTTATTATATTAGACTGCCATTTGTTCCTGAATGTTAGTGATAGTCAGATGTTATATTGTTTTTTCCTTTGAGGGGGGTTAACCTTATGCATTCTATGTGTAAAATTAAAAAGCTCCACATAAAATTTTAAAGGAAAGGTCACTCAAGTTACCCTTTATCCATGGGAATGTATACTATGAATTTATTTTGAATCTGTTTCAAAGGCATCTTAGAACTTGAGAAAACTAGCCTATATAGTTAGTTTACTTGCTTTTTACTTACATGCTTAGTACATTTATTTCATTAAGTTAAGAATGGTAAGTGTCCCGTGAATATTGATTTGTTAGATTATATAAATTTTGTGTGGTATTATTGTGATTTTGAAATATTTTGCAGTTTTCATTTCAATTTTCTCTAATTTTTTAAGTTTCCAAAGAATTTTTTGGGGTGAGGGCTTTTACTGTATTCTTTCACTTGAAATTTATTGAGTTTTTATGGCAAAGTCAGTTGTTTTGAGTGTTCCATGGGTGTACAAAAACATTATTTCTCTATATTTTTGGCATATTGGTGTGTGTGTGTGTGTGTGCACGTGCATGTGCACATGTAAGCATAAGTAAGCAAGTAGAACTCGCTTAGAATTATTTTATTTAGGGATCCTGTGTGCTTAATTTTTTCCCATCACAGAAGAGTATTGCTTAATACTAGTGTTTCAACTGTATTGCTCCATTTTTTTCTTATTGTGCTTGTTTTGCAAATGTCGTTCCATTATAATTTTATAATAACTTAGTTATTTTTATATTTGATCTTTTATCATAAGGAGGATTGGTCTTTTTGTCCTCATTGCTTTTGCCTCATCTAATACTCTAATAGTGAGTGACCCATGATGTTCTGAAAGTATTTAGCTGTGTTGAATATACATTTGTCTATTCCTTTATTTATAAAAATTTGTAACAATTAGGCTTTTCCTTTTAATTTAAACTGGTTGCCTCTTTTAGTATTTTCACATTTCACTAATATAAAATATTTGGAGTTTTATTTTCATATTTTGTGTGGTCCCCATTTTTTAATAGTCCACATGTAGTTTATGATTATTTTATTTGGAAAGTATACTGTATTTTTAAAATTTTTTTTTCTACTGTGCCAGTATTTTCTTTGCAATGATAGCACTGTATAGTATTTATTTCTTATGGTAGTAGTTTTTAAAATTAGTATATTTTTTCTTCCTAATTTCTGCCCTCTATCTCTTCTAAAGCTTTATTTTAAAATGTTTTATTATTTAACATGCTGTTCTATTTTATGCCTTTTAGTGCTCACATTTTAGCTTCACACAATGACTTGAACATAAAAGATGAAGAACTCTGCACATAACTACTTCCCACTATGTTTTCCTTTCTCTTACCAAACTTTGCTAATTGTAGAATTTTCACCGTCAGGTTTGTAATATTTTTATTCTGTTGTGTATAATTGATTTTCCATTTGTTTCACAATTAGCTCTCTAATTATAAGGATTCAATTTTCTCTTCTAGCCATTGTTCAATATTTTTAGCATTTAACCAAGTTTCATTTTCTCAGGGTCTCTTCCAGAAGGTCTTGTGAGAAGTTGATTCCTAAGTTGGTCATGCTTTAGAAAGTCTATGTATGACCTTATTAATCAAATGATGGTTTGCTTGTCAGATTTTGTAATCATGCTTTTCTCCTTCACTGTTCATAAACTACTCCAATGTCTAGCCTTAAATGTAACAATAGAAGTGTGAGAAAGATCTGTCTTTTTTCTTCATAAATGATTTGCTTGAATTTCAAAGAATTTTTGTTTTAATTTCTTTATGTAGCCAAGTGATTATAGTAGGCTACATTTCTGTGTTCATTGTTTTGACCCAGTTATTACTGAGATTTGCAGTGCCTTTTCATATTTATATTTACCTATGATTGTTTTTCTTAAATGATACGTTTGAATTAGATGGTTTATTTGAGTGGCACAATAATCTTGCATAAGAATAAAAACTGATGGTGCCAAAAAAGTTGTTATGTCATTTTTTTCGGCATTTTGTTTTGGCAGTTGATAGTCACCATTTTATGATATCATATCATATTTTTGGAGCTCTTGACACTAATGGATTTATGTTTTATAAGATTATTGATTGTTTAAAAATTTATATGTGATCATATATTTGATCACATTTCATCTGTTCTATAGAAGTGTATTTTTGGTGTGAGTCTTTTTATTTTTCTATTTCCTTTTGCTCTTATTTTGCTTTTCTTCAGTTTTAACTCATTTTCATTATTAATACATCTTTGAATAAGGTAGATTTTTCTAGACTGCTCAATACAGTAAAAGGTACTGTATTCCAAACTGGAAAGGGTTTTTCCTAATGACTCAGAGCTTATTTGTAAGTCAGATTTTCTTAAGTTTTTTGGGTTTTTTTTTGGGTACCGGGGATCGAACTCATGACCTCACACTTGCCAGGCAGGAGCTTACACCACTGAACTCAATCCCCAACCCTTTCCTATTTTAGAGTTTTTTTTTTATTTTAAAGACAACAAAACAAAACAAAACAAAGTAAAACAACAAAGCAGATCAGAACAGAACAATGCAAGCAATACAGGACTTCAAAACAAGACAACAGGAAATCAACAATGGCTACTATAGTGTCTCTTATTTTCTTCAAAATAGCTATTCATACCTTCACACACAATAAAGTCAAACAAAACATAATAATATAGAACCAATCAAAACAAAATAATGAAAGCATTACAGGTCTTCAAACCAAACAATAAGAAGTCAACAATGGCTACTTCATCCAACAGAGATCAATAACTATAGCGATGTTAACAATGTAGTCATTTTTGCTACTAAAACAACATTTGGCTTCTTTCTTTCTCTTTCTCCACACTTTACATTCACTTTTGCCATTTTTATTTCTTGAGGTTATAAACAATCTGTTCAAAATACCCTTAATTTTAGTTGATAAAACTATTGCTTCTACCTAAATTATTATTTATTGGGCAAATTACATCATAATGCTCTGAGATCTTCAAATGTTTTCAAGTTCTTTATAGACTTCAATTAGATTTCAACAACATTTTCAGCTTTCTGTATATATTTAGAAATACTATATTTCGAGGTTATAGATATCTCCTGTTTTTCTGTGTGATAGACGTATTTCCTTGTAAATCCTACTTTTGCTTTGGGGCTAGTGTCAATAGAAAAGTAATGAAACATAACTTTTACATGCAAACTGAAAATTATGCTTTCAAAAAGCTTCTAAAGAAATAGATACTAAAAAAAAGAAATAGTTGCTAAGTAAAGTAAAGGAATTGCGAAAATACATTAATAAAGGGCTAAATTATCTGTGAAAACAAAACCACATGGGCCTACTTAAAGTCTATATCTCTATATTTTGGAAATTTTTTCATACGATCATGATGTGAGGTAGTATGACATATAATTAAGTGCCTGGATTTTTAAGTCACACCAACTTTTTTGATATTGCACTTTTTTAGTTTAGCAAATTAATAATCTTAATATTTTAGATAAAAAGGGAATAACAATAAGATTTATGTTATAATATTCTTTTAAAGATTAAGTGAGCTATTTTATGTAAAACATAATGCATACTCCATACCTTAGTCATGTAGAGTTGCCCCCAAATACTACATTAAATGAAGTAGTTCAAATGAGGAAAATAAAATTGTCATCTAATAGTTCTTGAGTCTAAGAAGTGCGAGATCAAAGTGTAGGTAGGTTCAATTATGGTGGGAGCTTTCTCCCTGGCTTGGAGACAGACACTGTCTGGTAGAGAGAGAGCAATAATAATAGTCACTGTTTCATTTTAGGGAGACATCAGGCATATCTGAACAAGGCACTGTACTCAAGTCTTCATTTAACCTTAGTTCCTTATCCCATATTGGGCACACTGTGGCCTTGTGTTTAAGCATATGAATTTTAAGAACACACAATTCAGTCTATAGCAGTCCTGAATGCATTTTAAATACACCAATTAAATTCTATATACAAAATATATAGTTTAAAAATTTATCTCAAAAGTATGCTTTTTCTTTACCTATAAAATTTTTAATTGCAATAGTTTTCACTATTTTAGTGATTTTAAAATGCACAATATAATCAATACACAAAAATCAATAACATTCCTGTACACCAATAATAAACTCAAAAAGAAAGAAATTAGGAAAATACCATTCACAATAGCACCAAGAAGATTTACATGCTTAGAAATTAACCTAAACAAGGTAGCGAAAGATCTCTTAAATAAGAACTACAGTACTCTGAAAAAGGAGATCAAAGTGTACACCAGAAAATGGAAAGCTGTCCTATGTTCCTGGGTAGGCAGAACCACTGTAGTCAAAATGGCCATACTTCCAAAACTGAGATACAGGCACTTCCAATTAAAATACCAAGAGTATTTCTCACAGAACTAGAGAAAACAATGTAAAATTCTTATGGAACCAGAAGAAATCCAAAATAGGAAAAGCAATCCCTGGGAAACAAGAACAAAGTAGGAGGCATTAGAATCCCAGACTTCAAGTTATATTATAAAGCTATAGTGATTAAAATGTGCCAGCATGGTATTGGCACAAAAAACAGACACATGTATCAGTGATACAAAGCAGAGGATGCAGAAACAATCCCAAGTAAAGTCAGCCATCTGATTTTTGACAAATAGGCCAAAAACATATGCAGGAGGTATGACACCCTCTTTAGCACATTCTGCTGGTAGAATTGGTTATGCAGATGCAGAAGATTGCACCTAAACCCATATATCTTACCATGTCCATATTAAAATCAAAATGTATTAAATATCTAAGTATTACAATGGAAACAGTTAATCTACCAGGAGATAAAATAGGTAAAACTTGAAGGCATAGACATAGGCAAAGATTTTCTGAACAGAACCTCTATTGTATTAGAAGTAACATCAAGAATCAACAAATGGAGTCATATCAAATTAAAAAAAAAAAGACTTTGGCAAAGAAAACAACAGAATGAAGAGACAACCTACAGAAGGGGAAAACTTTTTGCATGCTAATTCCTGGACAGAGGACTAATACCTAGAATGTAAAAAATCTCAAAAACATTAGACCATGTAAAATAAAAAATTCAGTTAAAAACATGTGCAATCGAAAGGAAGGAATAGACTAGTGATGGTGAATCTATAGTATGTGTGCCATGGTGGGCTGTTTGTATCATAGAAAACTCTAAAAGGTTAACTGTCCCTGGAGGACAATTCTCAGAAACACAAATGACCAATAAATACATGGAGAAATGGTCGATATCTTTTCCATTACAGAAAGACAAATTAAAACAACCACGAGATTCCATCTTACTACAGAAAGGCTATCTTCAAGAAATCAAATAATAACAAATGTTGGCAGAGGAGAAAAAGAACCCTTCTACATCACTGGTAGGAAGGTAAATTAGTACAACCATTGTGGAAATCCATGTGGAGATTCCTCAAAAAAAAGCTAAAAATAGAAATACCATTTTACCCAGCTATTCCACTTCCAAGTATCTTCCCAAAAGAGTTAAAGATGTTATATTATAGTGACACTGGCATACTCGTCTTGTAGCAGCAAAATGCATAATAGGGAAATCTTGGAAATGGCCTATGTATTCATTGACCAAAAAATGACCTTTGATTAGCAAATGGGAACTAATTTCAGTTGGGTCCCCACTATCCAAACTGATAAGAGTGGCTCACTGCAATGGGTGTAATCAATATGGACTATAATGAGCATCTATTTTTCCTTCAAGGAATCAGGTATTTTTGAATGTGCTAATCAAGGGTTGCCTACCTGAGCAGCCCCAAACAAACAAACACACAGAGAAAGCAACCCTGGGCACAGAATCTCTCCTAAGTGTGTCTGAAAGGTGAAAGCTCACATGTGTTTTCACAGTTCATCTCTGCTTTTTGTGAATCCTCAGTCCTCTGAGAGAGGACTTTGGAGTGTTTTATTTGGTTTTCATATCTTCATTCCAAGTCTTTTTCCCTTAGATGATTTTTCTCTGTTTCCTTTTATATTGCAAAGAAATAAAGCACATCTGTGAATAGGAATATATGCTGAATCCTGTGAGCACATCTAGGAAATCATCAAACCTGGGAGTGGCTCTGGAGACCACAGACAGGTATATACTGAGAAGTAGAATTTCTCAGTTACTTCACTCTTTGAGCAACTGCAAACTGTTTTTTCACAGTGGCTACACCATTTTACATTCTCACTAGCAATGCTTAAGGGTTATGATTTCTCTACATTCTTACCAACACTTTCTGTTGCTGATTTCTTTTACTTTCACCTGGGAGGAGGTTGCTTTTCAATAATTTTGCTTATTGGACATTCATATATATTTTTTGAAGAAATGTTCAGTTCTTTTCTATTTTAAGAGAATTAGGTCATCTTGTCACAACTATTTTGAAAAGAGTTCTTCATCTGTGCTGCATACTGAACTCTTACCTGGATAGGATTTCCAATTTTTTTCCCTCCATTATGTAGCCCATGACATTTTAAGTTCCTTATAAAGGTTAACTATAATTATTATTTTCAATCAGTGTATTTTCTAACCATCGCCAGCTTTTTCTCACTTTACCATGATAGCCTCATTAATACTATCTCACATTCATATATTTTCTTGGTCACTTTTCTGATCCTTTAAGTTTTTCAGTATTGATAGCACAGAGAATCCCCTGAATAGCAAAGTGTTTCACATACCTTTAATTATCTGTGGACATATATCTACTGCATGCTGAAAATTCAGCCAAAAGTAGAAATATATCAACTGTCAACCTCCAGCTCTTTCATTTCCTTTGAGAAAATGTTTTAAATTGCTCAAATTCTACTTCAGGGTGCCTGTGAGGTCAAAATCCTAAATTTAATAATGAGTGGTCCTTCTCATTTGAGGGTAGCCATTACCCAGGCAGAAATGATTGTTTCTGTTAGTCTTTTTAATGGACATTTAGTCCTCTAATGTTGCAACCAGTAATTTTCTCCTGATTTCTTGGTAGTATGGAAGAGTTAAAGAATACATAAGATCCTGCTTGAAGCATTTTCTTATTAGTTTTGTTATTTCAAGATCTCAAACAAAATTTTCTCTAATTACTAATTTTCTTCTTTTCTCATTTTGAAATTCTATCACTTTGTAACTTCTCAAGCTCCTAAAATGCCCCCCAAAATACTTATTTTTGCAATTTACTTTGTATTTTTAAAGTAACTGAAGACATGTACATACATATATCAAATGATAGGCCTGGGTTGGATCAGGGAGAGATCATTGGCTCATCTTCAGAAAGGTCCCTGAAGTTTCTGAGATTTTATGTAAAAGTCTGAGGATATCTTAACTTCTACATTTGCCACCTCCAGTATCTTAAGAGAATGTACACTACATAACACTCACCTGGGAAAAGTTCAGAATTTAGAAATCAAAGTGTCATTTGCTACTCAATGCACATGACTTTCACACCATTGCAAAGTCAAAAAACCATGAGTATGGACTGTCCATATTATAGTGTGACTACATAATCGAGCATACAGGCTGATTTAAAGGCAGAAGAGCATACATAATCGAGCATACAGGCTGATTTAAAGGCATTTTATTAGAAGGACTTTTTTCTTACTGTGATGCCAATGAGATAGAAATGCTATAGCATCAAAAGACAGGAGCTGCTCAAAGGCATTGCACTCCATTTATTTCCTATTGCATGCCAGCAAATGTTACCCACATTCTCGCCAGTCCTGTTGAAATGTGGCCTTCTTTGATTGTCTAAACATTCCAAATCTAAGTGTTGGGTCTCACTCATTCAGACATTTGAGAGAAGAGTAAAGGTGGCTTATCTGTTACTTACATATGATCTTCTGTACATCTATTCTGGTCAGCAGTTGCAGGGAAGAGAAGGTAAAGGCTAACCCACTTTATTAATTTTGAAGAGCCAAATGTTTTGTGTTTATGGTGATTTAGATCCAAAAACTTCTTACTGTATCTGGACCATGGAAGGACCACTAGATGAACATTGAGAAGTAGCAAGGGTACCTTCTTTTTCCTGTCCCTACCATCATACTCATTATACTCATTGTCAACATTTTGTGTCACTTCCTTGTGTAAGATGTTAAATTGGTTACGTTTCAAAAATGACGAGGCTGAGGCAGTGTCTAAGTACTTTCCTCAAGGTTACATAGCAGTGGAGTTGAAATTTGAACCCATACACTATGGGCTAGAGCCCATGCTTTTAACCAACCTTAACCTATAAATAGTTTGCAGGTAGTGGCATGCTCTATGTAAGTAGTTTAGTTAAGAGGTAGTTTCCTAATTATATCTGCATACTCTGAGAGAAAAGAAGAAAACAAATCACAACAGCACCATGACAACCATGACCACATCAAGTGGATATATTTGAGTACTATTCTGCTTTTCTGTAAAATTAGGATACAACAAATCACCTCCTTTAGCTTGTATAATGTGGGCTGAGCAGCTGCCACAAATGTGGCAATATGAAGTGGCGAGATGTGTCATAAGGCTGCTACCATTGCTACTGCATTTCCTGTGATACTCCTAGGCATGTGGGGTTCCACATGCATTGGCTGCCATGGTACATATGTATATGTATTTGCATGTATGTGTTCATGCACCCACAAATATGGGAATGCATTTGTTTCTTGTAAATAAACTAAGCTCCTTCTCATTTCCCCAGGGCTGTTGGAGTCACTGCTGCTTTTGCCTATAGTAACAGTTTCCCAGGCATCTTCATGGTATATCATTTCACCTCCCCCAGGTCTTAGAATATATATTATCATCTCGGAATGGACTTCATTATGAGCCCCATTTGCTATGCTTTCACTGTTTGTGTCCCCCCACCACAAGCTGATGTGTTAAAATTCTAAGCCCCCAAGGATATGGTATTGCAAGTTGGGCCTTTAAGAGGTGATTGCATAAATACAGAGCCCTCATATATGGCACTAGGACCCCTTATAAAAGAGGCCCCAGAAAGCTTCCTCCTTCCTTCTACTATATAATGACACAGCCAGAAATTTCCCCCTATGTACCATAAATTGAAAATTCACCAGATATGAAACCTGCCAGTCTTGGACATCTCAGTCTCTAGAACTATAAGCAATTCACAAACTAATTTATGATATTTTTATAGCAGCCAGAACAGACTAAGACCAAAAATTGGTGTCTTGCTGAATCAAATACCTAAAAATGTACAGAAGGCTTTGGAATTGGGTAATGGGTTAAGGATAGAAGAGTTTTAAGTGCATGCTGAAAAAATACTGTATTGCCCCAAACATACTATTAAGGGACATATTGGTGAGTGCAAAGTACAAGAGAAGAGAGATGTAGAGAAAGTCTTCCAGGAGAGTACCTAAGAGGTTGTGACTAGAATGTTGGTTGAAACATGGGCCATTATGAAGAGGTCTCAGAAATGAGGAACATGCTATGGAACAATGAATGAAAATTCATAAAATGGAGGGAAGAAATTTGACTGAATGCTGTTCATTTTCTACTCTTTTATGGAAGGTAAACTTATAAGAGATGAAATTGGATATTCAGCTGAGTAAATTTCTTTTTTTTTATTTTATTTTTAAAGAGAATAGAACAAAACAGAACAACAACAAAAAAAACGAAAACAGGATAGAGTCAAACACAATACAGCATTTCAAAACAGAACACAGAAAGCTACACAGGTCTTCAAAACATAACAACAGGAGATTAACTATGGTTACCCCCAGCTGAGGAAATTTCTAAACAGTGTTCTGAACGTGGGAGTTGGTTTCTCTTCAGTATATAAAGCAAAATCCAATAAGAGGGAACTCACTTAAAGATGCAAAGTTTAATCAAAAGAGAAGCAGAACTGGAAGATTTAGAAATTTTTAGCCTCTTCATAGTATAAAGAGTAAGACAGTATGATTAGGAAAGAACATCAAATGGCCGTTCCATAAGAATTAGTTTGGTCTGTCTGGTGAAGTATTAGTATGACCATCTCAATAGAAGCCAGGACTTATATATTAGACATGATACCAGCCACCCACAATTTAAGAAGGAGAAGTTTAATTTGACTCACAATTTCAGAGTATTCAGACCATGGTCAGCTGATTTCCAGGCAGAAACATGGTAGAAGGGTATAGTTGAGATAAGATGCTCAGTTCCTGGCACCTGAGAAGCATGGGAACAATGCCAGAAAGGAGGGGTTCAGGGACTCTACATAGTATTCGAAGTCATATCTCCATGGTTCACCTAGGCCAACCAGAATTGTGCAATACTGATCTGCCAGGCATTACTTAATCCAGTCAAGCTGACATACTCTATCATGATTAGCAGTCACAACCTTCTATCCAATAATAATGATTGACCCTAAAGGCATTTTGGAGATCATTCAGGCTGTACCTCCCACACCAGGTCACAATTCTTAGGAGTAGAGGAAAAAATGATTTCAAAGGATAATGTACAGGCAACCCTAAGCTCCCAGAACGCTCAAAATGCAGCTCTGATAAATCCCAGAAATGAATGTATTTTACCCAGAAAAACTATAGGGACTTGGCTCCCTTCTCCTAGACTTTGGAGGATGCTCCAAAGAGCTTCAGTAGTGAGTTGCCATGGTGGAGGAAATCAATCCCCTTGGAAATTCCCTGCCAGTTCAAGGTCCAGTGATCTATCGGGCAAGGCCCCCCAGAGCAGTTCCAGCCCAGGAGAGCAGTGACTCTACTTCATCCTTTGAGAACTGGGGTGGGGGATGCCCTGCAAAGCTACAGGGGCAGGGCTACTTGATGCCTTTGGGGGTCCAACCTCTGCACAGCAAAACTTCCTGGGCAGGGTCTCATCCTCCAGAGGCCAGTGCTGCAGCCTGAGTTTGCCTAGAGGGCAGAACATCCAGCCAAAGATGATTATTCTTAAGGCTTAAACTTTTGGACTTGGTCAGGACTTCTCACTCCTTTTTTTTTTTTTTAATATTTCTCCATTTTGAAATGAGAAAGTCTCTCCTGTCCTTGTCTCATCATTGTATTTTGGAAGCACATAACTTGTTTGGGTTCACAGGAGAGTAGCAGAAAGGGATTTGCCTCAGGATGAATCAGACATTGAGTCTCATTCTTATTTGATTTAGATGATACTTAGATAAGACTGTGAACATCAAGCTTTACTTTTTGGACACCTAACCTCCAGAACTCTAAGCAGTAAATTTCTGTTATTTACAAGCTATCCAGTTTGTGATTGTTTTTATAGTATCTAGAATAGACTAAGACATGACTTAAAATTGCAGTGTTTTCCTGGACTCTATTCCCTGTTTGTCTAGACTTTGCTTTGCAGCACTAATCATCTTCAACACACTGTGTAAATTACCTGAAGTCTACCTCTCTCACCTATGATGTGAGCTTCTAGGGTTGTATGTTTATTTCCTTTTCTTTCTATCCCCATTGTGTTGAATATTATCTTGTGTATGTGGATACTCAATAAGCACTTACCTAAGAGTAAAGCATGTTAATCCATTATCCTCTGTCTCTTATGTTTTACTCACTTGGTGTGTTGCACTGGCAAAGAGGTGCTTTTATTAAAAAGGTAGGGAAGGTCATGCTCATTCCCCTTGTCTAAGGTTAGAGGCCTGTGAGAAAGCATTTGAGCATCATTTGGTAGTGAAATATAGAGGACAGGTGGATGACTTATTCAAGGCTCAAGCACTTAATGGACATGCTTTTTACTTTGTAATAAGAAAGCCAAGAAAAGATTTTTCTCCCTCTTTTGATAAGCCTATGAATTCAAGTCAAAGGCATTTTCTACTGCCATTTATCCCTTTACAGAAAGAATTTTTTGCTTTGTGTTTGCTCAAATCAGTGTGCATACCACTTTACCTTGTGACAGAATGACACAGAAAAGGCAGAATGCCCAATAATTAGATGCAAATGTTATGCTTGTCATTTTGAAAGGTTATGAATCCCCTCTTTTGTAAAGTTTTCTATAGAGGATACTTTAGGACAAAATATCCCTTCTGTACATCAATATGCTGGTAATTCCAAAAAAGAGCAACTTTGTAATTTGAAAGAATTAGTAACAAGTATGGCACATAATGAATCACATTTATCCTTTCTGCTCTCTATTGAAAGGAAATAGTCTTTCACTTATTTCTTCCTGAACTAAAATCTCAAGACACAAATATTGACAAAATAGATTATTTCTCTTCCTAAGAGATGACTTCGTCATTCTTTCCCACTATGTTTTTAGGTAAAAGTGGACCAGTTCTAC
>RJWT010014256.1:0-21200 GCA_004365215.1 Cuniculus paca
TCTTGTTCCACCATAAGCAATTGTTCTCTTTCTTCCTCAGAGCTCTCTGCAAGTAGCACCCATCAAAAAACTCTGAGCATGACACAAAAACAAGACTCTAATTGCTGTTTTTCATTCAAGCTTAATGATCCTCTCCTTACAACTAACCCATAATTACCGTTTAGAGTTCAGTGCATCCATTCAATAATGATGACCAATGCATTCTTTCCCCAGCATATCTAATTTAAAGGGTCTTTTCTAAATGGTAGCCACGACATGGTGACAAGATAGTACATAAGCTCAGTTTTCTGTTGTTGTTAAGTACAAATATTTTGATAAGTGCAGCTAATATGAGATATTTCCTCTTAGCTGGATATGATACACATTGAAATATGACATTGGTACCATCTGTTCTTCATCATAAATATAAATGAAGTGATAATGAGCAAAACGTGTTAAGGACTATCAGGATGATGGCACTCCAATGGTTTAATTTGGATCTTCATTAATCTAAAAATAAAACAATCTACAAATGACAAATGAACACATTTTTACTAATACTGTGCAAGTATCTTTTAGGCAATGGACTATGTTTCTGCCACTTAAAATGAAAAGTGAATTATGCAAAAGAAATTTTTTAAAGCTCTCAGTCAGTTCTCTGTTCAAATCATTATCACCATGCTCCCCTGGGTGAGTATTAAATCTTGAAACGCATACCTGGCCTAATGTTGTAGGTGGTGAGATCAAAGCAAAAAAAGATCTTGGTCTAACCACTTCCTCACTATGTGACCTTGGCCAGCTTCCTTAACTTCTCTGTTCTGTTACCTTCAAAGGTTGCAATGAGATCTTTGAACCAGCCCAAATCTTCTACCCACAAAATGCTCGGCACTGTGTACACTCAGTAAATAGACTTAGTACTTATTGAGTGTTTAGATGGATCTTACACAAAATATCATTTACCATTTCTCTCTATTTTACACATGAAGAAACTGAGGCATAAAGAGATAAGCAACTTGCCAAACTTGAGGGTAAGAACTGGGGTCTTATGCAGCCCATATCATTCTTCAACTTTATAGTTCATTGTCATTGCTATTTTTGTTGCTGTTGTTATGTATTCTGTTTCAAGGGGTTTTCTAGCCAAACTCTACATGAATAAAACAAAGCCAAAGGCTGTTTCGGTTAAAAGCAGGAGCCTGTTTCTGGTAAAATGGTTCTCAGATTACAGAGTCACTGGGGCAAATGGGTTTACTGGTGAATTGCCTTTCCCATACTCCTCACTCGCCTGGGGCAGAGAGTCCTTTCTCTCTGTTGCTGAGCTCATTGAAGTCTGACTGCCATTACATTCTAAAGAGACCACTCAGGCTTGGTTGGAGATGCATCACAACAGCTCTGACAGCAACTTTCACTGGGATCTAATTCGCACCCAGATCTCTGACCTTTCTGGCCGTAGTCCAGGTGATCCCTACCCACCAAATGTCTGTTGCTCCCTGCTGTCTTCGAACCACACGAAGTCAAATGGACCTTACAGCTATTTGTTTAGTCTTTCTTTTCTCACCTAATCAGGACTTCCATTTGCTGAGGACCTACTGAGCACCAGATGCCATTCCAGGCAACTGGCACACATTATGTCATTTAATGTTCATGGGAACCCTAGAATTGTCTTTGCTATTTTAAGAAGAGGAAGCTGAGACTCAGGGGATGAAATTGACTTCCATCTCACACCTTCTCCTACCTCTGATCTCACCAATTTTTCAGGCTTGTTTCCCAGGGAGGCTTTTCCTGATCCCTTTTCCATTCCAATTCATAGTCTATTTGGATGCCCACTTCAGGGTTCACACATTGCAGGGGCTGCTTATTGCTCTTACAGTTCATTTCACCCTGTGCTCAAGTCGCCAGTGCCCTTGCTGACTTTCCTTCTGGACTGCAGACTCCAGTGGCTCTGCCATGCCAAACAGGGCAGCCTTCAATGACAAATGAGAGAACAAATGAATCCTGAGGTCCTACAGAGGTCACAAAGCACAGTGGGGACCACAAATCTCTCCACTCTGTGCTAGCAGCCTTTCCCACACAAGCAGCCCACCTGGGCCCCATTTCCAACATCCATAATATGGAGACAATGGGCATCGCCTCCATGAGCCATTAGGACATTAAATGAGTTGAGATACGCAGATTGTTTTTAGAACAGAGCTTGGCAGGTGGTGAGAAACCAAAGCTATGATGCTGACAGTGCATCATCATTATCCTCATCATCGGAGCTGTACCACATAGAGCTTTCCAAAGTCCAGGGTTCTCTGGCCTGAAGTCCACGTACTTGAGTAAGAAAAAAAATTACCCCAATTGTAACCCTAGGGAAAAGTTAAATGAGTGACTCAAAACATGGTGAAAATTCAAGTTTATAAAATTGAACTTTAGGGAAAAAATTGGCAAGGGAAAAGAAATAGAAGAGTCTACCACTGCTCCTTGGCCATCCTGCCCAGCAGGTACTTGAGGCAGCCCAAGAATGACCAGTCATGGGCTCCAGGAAGGGCACAGGTCTGGATGAGGTCTGCAGTCCCTCACTGCCAGTTCCTTCTGCTTGTCTGACAATGGGAGTCGGGGTGGTGAGGAGGCAGCCAGGGCTAAGCCCCAGGGGCCACACTCTTGTGCTCTGGGAATGGGCCCCAAGGATCCCTCCCCATGACTAGTCATTCTATAAGGATGCCATTGGTCACAGCAGACAGGCCAAATCCACTGCTGTGGTTGAAAACCAACCCCAAAGGCTTCTCTTTGAGTTGTCCTCAGTAATACCACTCCCACATCCACAAAGCAGTGGCTCCTTTCTAGCTCAAGCCAAGGTCCTGTTCCCAGGCATCCACTCAGACCCTTCTCTGGCCCTTTGCAATGCCTCTGAGACCCTTTCTGCTCCCTTTGACTTTACTAGGCCTTTTCCATTCCCCACAGCTCAGTTCTATTCCCTAGTGTTTCACTCTCCGCCTCTTCTGGAACTGCAGTAGGGAGGTGCCAGGCACTCAGTTCTAGGACTCCTGGCACCTGGCACTGCCACCCCATTCACAGCAGTGTGGCTCCAGAACCGTGCCCAGTCTTCTCCTCACCCAGCACTACAGATACTACAGGCCCATAAGAAATGTGTGTAGACTAAATGCTAAGATTCAGTGGGTGATGAAAGAGTCCAGTGACGCTTGAAGAAGATTTGGGCCTAAAATCAAGTTCATGTGATACTCAGTTGTTTGGAAAATTGTTGTTGCATTTCTAGTGGAAATGGCTCATGGCACGCTTTTATCACTTAAACTCATTTTTTTTTCCCTGAGTATATTACCTCTGCTCTCCATGTGTGAAGAAATAACTCTGTGGTCTGTGGAAAAGCTGTAAGCTAAAGTCCAAAATGATGAACTCAAGCACAGGCAGATATTTTGAGCTCTGATGAGTAAAATACATGAACTGTTTGGGGGGAAGGCATGCATAATTCACCAGTACTCTGCATGGCTATTTATTCTACTCAGAGTCCTTCTTACTGAGATAAAAAAAATACAGATAATACACTGACATATGTCACAATTGACTCGATTCAAAGATGTTATCCTGTTTCCTAATGGAAAAAATATCTAGCAAATAGAGAGAGTGTAATAGAGTACAAAATTTTAATCATTGTTTTTCTGAAGGATTCTTTTTTTTTTTTTCTGGATTCTGCTTAAGGTTCTACATTCATTAAAAAGTGATCTGAAAATACTGTGAACAAATTAGAAAAGGGAGAATGTTGGTTTAATGATCTCTTTTAAGTTTAGTTACTCAGTTGTACTTTGACTCTCAAGTGCACTTAATTCATTATCACTCTTGCTAAGGTAAGACTCCTTTATAAAGACTCAAAACACTTAGATCTTGAAAAGGGTGTCTTAATGAGGGTGGAATGTGGTAATTGTAGGTAAACCATCTATGTAGTACAAGCTATTTACTTGTTGGTAATAAATGCAATTAAGTGATCTTGCAAGAATGATAATAATTTGCCTTAGTTGTCTCTATAGGTTCAGATTCAAACGGGATTCTTATCTTGCTCCCTTATAAAAAGTTTGGGATAGTTTGATGTGTAGCAAAATAAACACATGACACCTTGTTACTCCAACTTCATGTTGTAATTATACCTCCTCTCCATGAGTAAATGTAAAAAGAACATCAGAAGTCAGGGGGCTCTGCTGCTCACAAATACTGACTTCCTGCTAACACAAATTGGAAAGTTGGATTGGAATGGGCTCTTCTGATGTAAAGCCGATTATTCATTTGAAAAAGGTAACATTCCTGTTTTTTGCAATTAACTATGTTCTCAAAAAGCAGCAAGCATAGAGAAATCACACATCTATGGTGATTTTTTTTCAAAGAAAACAATTAGTACCCATATCAAAAAAGCTAATTCGTATTAATTAAAGAACACTCACATCAGTTAAATATTGTACTTCCTTTTTCACTTAACTTGCTGCATACAATGTGTTGCTAAAAAGTGTTGAGCTTCAAGATAATAAAGAATGACAGTTAAAGGGTCTGAAGCTTGGAAGAAAACTTTAGGGTCTATAACCATTTTAATTGCATATAATTATGGATAAGGAAGTAGAACAATTTAATTTCTGGGCCTTCATGCTATTAGAAGGCTAATGGAATGGTATCAAAATTAGTTAAGTAAAACTGCAAAAAGCTGTTTTTCAAAGTATAAATGGAAATGAAATAAAACATTGAGTAAGTTCTCTTCCATCTTTTCATTTGTACACTATAATGGTAATTCAAGATCTAGTGGAAATTATTTATGGAGATTTAGAACAAGTAAAGTGAAACATACTTTTTTTTTTTTTGTCTTTTTGAGACAGTTTCACTTTATAACCCAGGCTGGCTTCAAATTTGCAGCAATCCTCCTGCCTCAGCCTCCTGAGTGCTGGATTACAGGCATGAGCCACAATGCCTGGAAGTAAAACACACCTTTAAAATACTTGTTTTTTTTTTAAACTGGAAAAGACAGAAAAGTAGGATGAAGGCAATAAAAACCTAACCTACTATGTGCAGAATGCATCTGGAAGAAAATCCAAGAAACCAGCCATGGTGCACTTAGGGACAAGCTGGTTATGTAGGGGCTAGCAGTTAGAGGGAGTCTTAGCTTTACTAAATACCTTTTGTAATGTTTCAGTGCTATTTTCAAAGACTGAGTTGAATTAAATCTTTAGGCAACTACCCATAATCTTACCAATCAAATGTTAGACTATCAACCTTGGGGTGTGTTGTAGTCAGGGTTTGCAAGGGAAACAATTTAATACATGACGCATAATTTACAGGATTAAAGTAGTCACTCAAAGAGTCAAATACAAGAGAATACAGGAAATCTGTCCACACACTAGAGACCCAAAGAATCCAACTGAGGACCTGGATCCCATGGCAATGTCCTCCACAAGTCCAGCTGGAAGCCTAGAGCCCGTGACAATGTCTCGTGCAAGTCTGCATCAAGGATATGGACTGGGAAGGCCCAAAGGTCAGTGGTGGAGGCTAAAAAGTCTGCACCAGCGGGATGAAGGATCTGTGCTAGCAGGTTGAGGGATTTGCACTGGCGCCAAGAAGCGACACTCAAAGTAAGGATTGGAGCTCCCCTGGAAAGTACTATGGCCATCCTCAGTGACAGTGAGGACACAAGCTCCTCTGATGCTGAGAAGGACCTAGCTCATATCATTAAAACCAGCATGACAAGCTGCTCCAGGAGACTGAAGAGCACACCATCTTCCCCTCCAGAGCCAGGAAGCTATACTCAAAGTAAGGACCAGAGGCTCCCTCAAAGTGAACCGCAGGCATTCTCAGTGACAGCGAGGTCCCGAGTTCCTCCAATGATGAGAACAGTCTAGTGCACATTAGGAAAGCCAACATGACAAGCTCCTCCAGGAGAACCAACAGCACCACCTCTTCCTCTCCAGTTCTCCTTTTTATGTTGTTGGCAACAATCCTCGGGTTGGCCCTCCACACCCAACACCACACTGATTCAGTTCAACTGGGTGTTACAAGTTGACCACCAGTTGTCAATCCACCACAGGGTGTACTTGTAGCACTTTTCTATAGAAACATACTTTTCCTCTTTTACAAAATTGGGGTCATTGTATATTTCATAACCTCTTAAATTCTGAGCTTTTCCCTTATTATTAAATACCCTTGCAAAGCCTAACTATTAACAAGCTGAGAGCAAACGTGCCAATGTATCATTTCTTTCATTAAATGCTCTGTCTGGTGTGGGTATTTAGTTGTCTTCCATTTTCGGTTTATATGAGTAACTCAGTAGTAAACACTCTCATCCTTAACTCTTTCTACACCCCCCAGGTTATTTCATAAGATATATTTTATAGGAATTGAGCTACCACCTCCAACAGATAAATATTTTAGACAATCTTAGAGCTTGTTTTAGAGCATGCTGCTAAAATGTCCTGCAAGGAGAAATCACTGATTCGCACTCTTGACATTATGGGAACACCCTCTTCAGAGCCCTTCCCTGCACAGGGCAGAGACATTTGGAGACTGCTCGTGTACAGATGGTGTGCACTGAGATGTTCAGATCAACAAAGCAATTTCCATGAATATTTTATGCCAAAAGTTGGGTGTTGTAGAAATGCCACCCTAGTTAAATCTATAAAACACATTTTCCCCCTCTAGAGTGAATTCCAACCTTCTGTCTCAGAGGCCAAGTCTTCTCAAATGCTAAGAATTGGTTCTCCCCTTCAAGAGCTGAAAGTGCTTTGGGAATGTCCAAAACAAGGAGTCAGGAATCCATCAGCCAAGTCTTCTGTGTGGGACACCCAGAGAATCTGCGATTGAGGGGCACATGCACTCTCTGGGAATTCAGCTTCCCAAGGGTCTCCCTGCTCACTGAGGCCTCGCTTCCCTGGACAGGACTGCCACCTCCTTGGACCTTCATTTTTGGTGGAACAGACCAACAGAACACCTGAGTGCAGCGCCCTTAAGATGCACACTGCAGTGACTCTAATCAACTTCTAGCTTAGAACACATGCCTTTAACATACCACAGAAGTATGCTTATTCAGTAAAGATGAATTTCACAATGAAGAAAAGCTCAAGTTACATCCATTTACCTATAAAAGGCTCGAGTTTATCCTTCTTTATAGCTGAGTAATACTCCATTGTTTAAAAATACCACATCTTTTTATCCATTCCTCAGTTGATGGGCATTTGGGTTGTTTCCAAGATCTGGCTATTAAAAATTTTGCTGCTATAAATATAAGTGTACATATATCACTGTGACATGATGTTTTCAATTCTTCTGGGAAAATACCCACCAGGGGAATAGCTGGGTTCAATGGGACTTCCAATCCTAGTTTTTTGGGGAATCTCCACACTGATTTCCACAACATGGAGTTCCTTTTTCCCCACAGCCCCACCAACATGTTATTGGTTGATTTCTTGATGACAGCCATTCTTTCTGGGAGTGAGATGGAATTTCAGTGTTGTTTTAATTTGCATTTCTTGAACAACCAGTGATGTTGAACATTTCTTCATGTATTTATTTGCCATTTGTATTACTTCATCCAAGACGTGCATGTTCATCTCAGATGCCCATTTTTGGATTGGGTCTTTAAATTTTGGAGGCCTGATGCTTTTCAATTCTTTATACGTTCAAAATAAAAGTACTTTGTCTGAGGGACAGTTGGCTAAAATCTTTTTCCCATTGTGTGAGTTTTCTTTTCACTCTGTTGGTGATTTCTTTTGATGTGCAGAAACCTTTTAATAAGATGAAATCTCAACTGTTGATTCTTTGAAGTACTTTCCGTGCAGTCTGTGTTTTGTTCATGAACTCTTTGCCTACCCCATGTCTTCAAGATTTCTACCTACCTTGTTTTCCAGTATATTTAATGTTTCTGTTTTAATATTTAGATCTTTGATCCATTTTGACTTTAGTTTAGTGCATGGTGATAGACATGGGTCTAGATGCAACTAGAGACCACACTCCTAAGTGAAATAAATCACTCGCATGTGTAAACAATGTACAATTGAACTGTGAAAATGAAAGGAAAAGAAAGTGCTCAAGGGAGCAGCCACCATGGGGAACAGGAAGAGAATCGAGAATCCAAACCACACTTTCCTGTGAGCCAGCCGGTGCACAGGCTGGGAGACAAAAAAAAGCAAACACCCCCACCCCACCTCCCCATAAGCAATGGGCTGATTCAGAGGAAGTCAGGCTGAGATGACAGCAACTGAAGTAAAAAATAATAATAATAATAACTTAGTGCTTGCATTGTTTGATTGACTTTGCAGGCCTAAAGCTGGTAGTCTGAGCATCTATTTGAAGGATAACAATATGCATTATAGCAACTGTGGGGAATCTCCTTCTGTCTTGTTTTTGAAATTCAATGTTTTATTCCATTTTACTGTTGTGTTTTATTCATGTAATTGGTAACCTGAGCGACTATTTTGAAGATAACAATGCGCAATATAACAACCACTGTTAAATTCCTATCATCTTTCTTTGAAAACCTGCATAGCTGTTGTTGTTCTTTGTTGTTGTTGTTGTTGTCACTTTGCTTTTGTTGTTTTTTATTTATTTGCTTCTTGATTTTTCTGTTTTTTCTTTTCTCTCTTTAAAATAAAAAAAAAGAAAGTGCTCAAAAGGAAAGAACAAATGGGATAGGAGAAAGGAAAAAAGAAAGGGAAAAGATTATATATATATATATATCCATATGTATACATATATGTGTGTATGTAAATATATACAAGATAGATAACTATACTCCTAATCTCTGTTAGTTCATCAAAAAGAACAACTTGTGTTTTCATCATCTGGTTGTTTGATCATTTTTTTCAAGCCTAAATCTTATAATCTGAACTTCTACTTTCAAGATAACAATATGCAATATATTAACTAGTGTTAATTTCCAATTTTTTTTGAAATTCTGTAGTTTTTATCCTTTTTTTGGCTTTGTTTTTAAAATTAATTTTTAAAAAAATTTTTTAAAAAATCAAAGAAAATGAATATTGTCTTTTGCTCAACAATTCACAAATAACATTCCTAAATATTTCCATGTGCTTCTTGTCTACAGAGAAAATATTTTCAAATCTCTAATCTTCTAGGCATATATGTATTCTTTTTTCCTTTTTTTTTAAATTAGAATGTGCCAATTATATAGAATGAGGAATTTCATTCTGACATATTCATAAAGCATATACACACTTTCATCATTTTCATCTCCACTGCCCAACATGCCCTCCTTTCTTTCCTCTCTCTGGTTTCCTTCTTCCTCTCTAATAGTCTTTGCTTATTTTCATTCTCTCTTTTTTCCTTAAGCTTCACATATGACAGAAAATGTGCAATACTTATCTTTCTGAGCCTACTTTATTTTACTTAGCATGATGATCTCCATCTTCTTACAAATAGCATGATTTCATCGTTCTTTATGGTTGAATAATACTCCATGTGTATATACACTACATTTTCTTTACGCATCTGCTGACAAGCACCTAGGAAAATTCCATGGCTTAACTACTATGAATTATGCCATAATAAACATGGACATGAAGGTATCTCTACAGTAGATTGACTTTAATTCTTTCTTACTTGATAAATATATTATGCTTTCTGCATTATAATTTGCCTTTTCTCTTAACATATCATGAACTGCTTTCTGGGTCATTAAATATGTGGCAAAAAATGTCTTTGATTGCTTTATAGTATTGTCATATGAATGTCCTTTTAAAAAACCTAGTGTTTAGTGGCAAAGTCATCTACTAAAGTGAGAGCTCTTGTACCCATCTGTATGACATATAGAAAATGCTCAGGCACATGGCTGGTTCCTGCACTCAGCCTAGCATGCTTTGAAAAGGCTGGGTAAGAAGCAGGCACTTGGAGAAAACTGGAAGCAAAGTTTTTATAAACTGGGAGGGGATGAGGGGAGAGGAGGGGAATGGAAAATGAAAATGAATTAAGACATATTATGTACAGGTACAAATTCTCTATGATGAATGCGACTATTATTTATGGCAAATTTGTACTAATAAAAATAAATTTTAAAAGGGGGGAAAGTTCATTTAGTTATAGAGTAGAAAGTTACAAAATACGGGGAAAAATTAAATTAGGAACAATTTTAAGCTTAATTTGCTTCCCTAATACTTTTAAATTCTTGTTCTGGTTTAAAGAAATTCACTAGGAATGACAGTCAATACCTTGTGGGTTTGTTGAATACAAGAAAAATAATGGAGAACCCAATTTGCAAACCCACACTTAGAGAAGAGGCTTTGACCTCTTGTCAAAAATATTGGAGAATTAAAGTTCATTCATATGTTTTAAATAAAAATAAAATATTTTGAGTATTTCTGTATTATCTTTTATAGATCCTTGCTTGAACCGTTTTCAAATCACTGACTGATAATCATGTTTAATTGCATTGGATAAGAGGGTTTATAATCAATAGATAACCTTAGGGGAAAAAAACCTTTATGAACAGGATGTAGACATCATTAATTTGCTTTCAAAACAAAGACAAGTTATGTTGGATCAAATGTGCTACAAAAATAAATGATATGTGAAGAGTTTAAGTGGTTCATGACACATATCAGCAATTTCAACCTACCCTTCTATATGTGATATAAATGGCCATTTCATCCTTCCCTGAAATTCCTTTCCTGAAATAGCCCTTTTGAAAAAACATGTTCCCTTATCTGCAGTTAGGAAAGTTGCTTCTCATTATAAGAGACATATCTAGTGTCTCAGTGCTCCAAGACATCTTCCCTTTGGGCAGATAATCTGGACAAAAATTACCAGCATTAGATAATATCACCTGAGGGAGGGTGGTATTCTTTCTCAAGTTAGAATCAAGAAGTCATGAAAATCAAAGGTAAGACTAATTCTCATTTCCCAATGTCTCTAAATGATACAGAAGCCCTGATCACTAAAGATGTCCCGTTTTGCTAATAGAAACTTACATAGAAGTGGTTATGTATAAATGAAACAGCACTGATTTGGAAAGTTACCAAGTTCTTCTGCATTATGTGACATTTTCATTGTTACAGTTTTTTATATGATGGACTGTACTTCTTCTGAAGTTGTTTTATGTTTGTTTATTTAGGTATCAGGCATCAAACTCACGACCTTGCACTTGCCAGGCAGGCACTCACACCACTGAGCCAAATCCCTGGCCCTGAAGTTGTTTTAACAATGGACTGTACTTCTTCTGCAGTTGTTTAACAACACTGGTTATTGTTCTATTATAAGTCTTTAAAAGCAATCACTTTTACCGACTGTTAATATTATTAAGATACAAATGTTCTTATTTATTATCGAGTGTAATTTTCTCTTTAGATTCCCTTTTTCTTGGTGGGTCATTTAATTATGTTCCATTTCCACAGTCAAACATCTGTTCTGATTTCCATTTCACCCAACATCTTCCTTCGTTCTTTCTCTTTCCGCTTCAATTAGAAGTTTGCTAAAGCTAGGATCTCCACTCAGATCTTGGACCTTTGTAATTAATTTTAATCAGGCTTGTTAACACTTTTCTAATATAAGAAATAAGCAAATATGTAACTAAAAAGCCATTTATGTCTTTTATGATGGTAACAAATATGCAATTAAAAACTCCTTCTCTGTGTGACTTTGCAATAAATTAACTTGTTTTGTCACTATTGTGCCTGTATAATGTCATTTACTCTGGAGTTTTGACAGTCAGATTTTTTTTTATCCTTGGCAAAATTAGCAAGTAATATTAAGATCTAAGAAATGACAATTAGTTTGTGAATTAGGTGGGATATACAATGTGTTAATTATTGAGGGACCAGGCTGCATGCAATTAAAATTTAGCATACAGATAATGATAATGTAGTAGGCTTCTCAGTATCTAATGAAGTTGAAAATGTTCATTACCAATAAATTAATTCTCAGTTGCTTAGCCAATCTTTAAAATGTCTATACAGAGGGCTAGATCATAATAATCACTATTGTTCACAAATAGAATGATAACATGATGTCTTGAAAGTCTGTGAGGACTATCATTTTATTGTTAGAGTTCTCTGCATTTCAACGGGGAACCTTTCTGAAGACTCAGAAATATAGCTACAGAAGTCTTTGCTCATCTTAAAACATTCTTTCAAATCATCTAAAGTTCAAACAATGAGACAAAAAGAGAAAAGGACATCAACAAGGGAGTTGGGTCAGGGTAGCCCACAGAGCTCCAACAGACCCTTAATGTTTTAATAGTGATTCAAAAAAATGTCTTTATAACTTAAGTTTAACACACTCAGAATTCAGAAACTCAATACCAAAATAAATTTCTTATTGTCATCGAGTCCCCACTTTTCTAGGAGCTGGAGAATCAGTGTTGTCTTAAGGAGATCCCAGTGTTGTAGGGGTCAAAGCCAAGGTTGTGTCAATACAGCATAATAACTGCCATGGTGTGGAGACAAAAGCATTGCTTAGATGCTATGAAGTCCCTCTGGTTGCTGATCACAGAGTAGACAGTAAAAAACAACAGCAGAAACAGGGAGATCAGTCATGGTCCACATGAAAGACAGTGATGGCTTGTACCACAACAGTAGCAGCGGAGAAAGAGAAAAGGAAAAAGGCTTGTAAATATATTTTGGAGATAGAATTGCATCCAAGGTTTGATGTAAGAAACTAAAGAAATGGAACTATTATTACCTGATTTGGGGGAAAATCAGGTTAGATGAAAATCTCAAGAGGTCTGATTGGGGTTTGCAAAGATTACAGCAACTACAGGAGATGTGAGTGAGGAATTGGGATGGCCTGGAGTTGAGAGGCAAGATTTGGTTGGAGATGGAATTTGGGCAGTCATTGACACATAGGTGACTCTGAAGCAACAGAAAGTAATTCTAGAATAGGTAAAGACACCTAACCAAAAATTCAAGCGAGAAGACAAATCCTAGGAGGCAAAAGAATTCCAACGTTCGGGGGACACAATGGAAGAAGAAGGATTGGCAAAGGAGACTTTAAAAAAGGAGCAACCAGAGAAGTTTGCAGGTTAGGCTAGCACAGTATCACCGGAACCCAAAGAGAGAATTTCCAAGTAGAAGGGAACAGGTAATTCCATACTTGTGCTAGGGTTATTCACTGCCACATTGTTATAACGGTAAAAGATTAGAAATGCCCAAAAGCCCCACAGTGGGAGACTGAAGAAAAGGAAAGCTGCGTACTTGCAGGAAAAAAAAGGATGTGGCGTGCTTTCCAAAATAAACTTAAAAACTCACTCGAGTGTCACAAAGTTCTCTAGTATGTTTTGCAAAAAAAAAAAACAAAAAACAGAGGATATATATATAAAGAACCACTATAACATATATTGAGTATTTCTGAAAGATCCAAAATAAGATAGTTGTCTTTAGAGAAGGCAATGAAATGATTCAGACAGTGGTATAGAACAGACACGATTGCTTTTAACCCTAATGGTGTACTTTATGCTATGTACTTTGACTAATCAACATCAAAAATTCTTTATTGATGTTTATTATTACATTGTTTTTGTCATCTATTATCTCCAAGAATTACACTATTGACATTGCCTTAAGATCATATCTATCACAGTTATTTGGATAATTCTGTGCATAATTGGTTTCTACAGTCACTGCTGACTCTTCTTACATTCTTACCACACAGCTCCTCATTCACAAAGATTTTACTTTTTTTTAACTGCTCTTTGAACTACAGTATATGTCCAGGTAATTTTATCACATAAATGTATATTTTCTGAGTCTTTAAATCTGTAAGAATTACTTTCTGTTGCTTTCATACAAAAATAACTACTTGGTAGGGGTCTTTGTTTAAGATCCACCTAAAACAGAGCCTGAGGCAAGGACTTAGACCCAGGCTGGTTATTTTGGACCTGTTCCCAGGAAACAGACACAGGGAAGAAGGAAACACAATGGGTTCATGACTGAGTTGATACCACTCTGGGAAACTGGGATTTCCAACTACTAGGGACCTCTCTGGAACCACACAGAACATGCCCACAAGAACGGAAAGCCAGGATATTCATCTACCAACTTCCTTCTCCTACTGGTCAAAAATTGCCCCCTGCAACAATAGCCCCCTTTCAACCTGACTCTACAGGAGTGGCTTTGAAAAAAACCCTTTGGCAGAAAATTGCCCTTATGAGGCTTGAAGTGAGAAGCTGACAGCACATCCAGGAACGGCCACCTCAGCTGCCACCAAGGGCAACTAAATTACACATGGCCTGCAAGATGTGATACATAGCACAAAAGGCATCCGCTTCAGCTGACCATAGCATTCTTGCATTTTAACCATGTATGTACTCCATTAATGGAAAGTTTTTGACCTATTATATTAAATTCAACAGAATTCAATTAAGCAAGAAACAATTTGTGACTCTGCAGTCAGGCAGTCCCTAGAATCAGAATGACTGCCTCCACCACATAGGCAGGTCATATATACAGCAAGAAAAAAGGAAGTGACACACAGAAAATAAAAGTAAAGTACAGAGACAACGCCAATCAGTTATAGCTCCTGTTTGTCTTATTTGAACATAGTTTGCACTGTTGGCCACTTGTGATTGAATGAGACTTGACTCCTTATTACAAGATGAATATAGTCATTGTGGATTGCAAGCATATGCTAATAAAAATTCTATTTAAATTTAAAATACTGAAAAATACAGAGTAGGTTACAGTGCCCTGGGTTTGCAGAACCCTTTAGGCCCAACTCAAACTATGTGTGCAGGCAGCTTTCGGTTAAACTTAATTCAATTTAACAATTCTCAAACCTCCATGAATGTTGTCCCATATTTTATGGACTCTCACATTGCAGAAAAGCCTGGATAGAGCCAGCTTGCTATCTATTTCCATGTCAGGTAATTAGGATGATTTTAAGATTTAACAAGATTTAAGACATTTGTATTTCTCCAAGTCTTCGCATTTAATTTCACCTATGTATACTTTCAGTCCACAAATTGAGACTTTTCTTCAATCTAGAAAAATTTTCTTCTTTGTATATTTTCTTTTCTGCAATAACTCCACTTACATATATATTAGCTAAGTAATCTGACCTCCCACGTCAATTATTATTGCTCTGATTTCCCCTCATTCACCCTTTCCTCTACATTCTGAGAGAATTTTCTCAAGCCTGCTTTTCACATCTGATAAAATTTTTCAGCAGTGTCAATTCTACTCTTTGCTTATACTTTAAATTCTATTTTGGCATTATCTGTTTCTATACATTTTTTCTTACCTGTGCCAACATCTGTTTTATTTTGCTCTGTCAAGTTATCTTCCCAGGCTCTCCAAAGAAGCTATTCCTGGAGCATCTGCCCACCAAGGCAGGGCCAGGTCCCTTCCCATGTAAGGGAAGGATGAGTTCTTCACCCCCAGTGCTATGAGATGCTCCTTATCACTTCATAAGAAGAGTCATCCAAATCCTGTGTTCACTTCCCTGGGAGACGAGGCTAGTTTTGGGAGTGTGTAACCTGTGAGCCACACATGACCCCACACTCAGGAGGACCCTGCACAAGATCCTGCTGTGCCATCTTGAAATTCTTAATAAACTTTTTAATTAGATTCCTGTATTTTCATTTTTACTGGAGCCTGCAAATTATGTAGCTGATGCTGACCAGAAGTTATTCCCGCTGGTTTGTGACATGAGAGTGACCCTCTTTAAACCTGATTAGAGATCCTCCAATTCTGGTCATGCTCTACCAACTCTACTCAAAGGTTGCCGAGAAGGATAAGAAACTAGGTGCTTCCACTATGTAAAACTACAGAGAAATGTCCAGCAGAAGTCCAGAGGTCCAGCATCTGACCTTGCCAAGCCAAACACCAGTCTGCTCACAGGCTGACCCAACCAGTCTCCTGCACTCCATCTGTGAACCCAGTGAGCCCTTACAGTCTTGACCTGGATTTGAGTCTGTCACTATAAAACACTCTGTCCCACTCTCTGTTACCTTCCTTGAGTATCGCCCTTGCCCAGACTTTCCAGGAGGAGAGGTGTAGCAGCAGGTCCCATGTGTCAGATCCACAAGGCCAAGGCCTTATTCACCAGATTCCCACTACTGAACCAGCTCATATCAGCACTGAAAAATCAGAATCCACCTTTTCAATAAAGGCCTGATAAACAGAGTTCATGTTAGCCTGCTGGCCTAATAATCTAAATCATATTTATTTGCTAACATGAATCATTTGGTCTAATAAAAATAATAACTAACAAACTGCATGCTGTGATAGGAAGATGGCCTCCCACTTTGGAAATAAATGTCAAGTCTTTACCTCAACATTTATTTTTGGTAAATGCAGCGCCTCTGTCTTGGCATTTAAATAGCAGCAGGAGACCTTAATCAGACCAATGGAGGACTCCAGCACTGGCTAGAGAGAACAATTGACTTTTGTGGACTAAAAAGAAGTTCGAAGTGTAATGCTGACTACTGTATATTCCCTGGGGTGGCATCTGGGGGAAGAGGAGAGAGAAGTGATTATCCAGCCATTTGGATTTGTTTGTGCATTTGAGCCAAAAGAAATGACCTTATTGTGGCCTTCCTTTTGTAGAAAAAGGAGCACTGTAAGGTCATTTCACTCACTCTCTTTGTGTGCTCAAAGCCTGCGTCCCCAAACACCAGCAGTGTGAGCGAAGGCCAAGCACCCCTTGCGTACCCTGCAAGGCCGGAAATGAGAATCAAAGATACAGAATGTGCGGTCTGCCCAGATTAATTTGGAAGGAATACATTTTCTCTTCTAAGGCTTCTTCACACTGTGCCATGAGAAACATCAACAACAAAACAAAAAATGCAGCATTCCCTAATGATTGTTAGCACTCTCCTAATCCACACTTTTCTTCGGGTCTTCAAGCACTCTCTCTTCCACTAGCCGGAGGTTGTGTTCGGATTGCCAAGTTCAAAATGCAGCCCATGATTAAACTGTTTGCATGCGTGTCTAGTGGCCAAGGACTCTGATTGTTCAATCTGCTGGGTGGCTGCCTCTTTACTTGGATCGTGGAAGCATGACAGCCTCCCTAAGCCATTTAAAAACAACAGAAAGAATAGGTCCCTTAACTAGGACAAGAAAGTCATCATTTTCATTAAAAATGAAAATAAAGCAAAACTATCCAGATGTCCCTGCTGATCCCTGGCTCTGGGATACAGCTTGCTGAAGGACAGGCCAAACACCTCCATCACCTCACCCCACCTGCTGCAGCGGCCTCCACAGACCTCCGCCTCCTGTAGCTTCCTTCTGGAGAATGCACATGGCTACCTGGGCAAGCAGGTGACACCTGCTAAGCTGCAAACTTCAAATTATTACTGGCCAGATGCATAGTAGACAAATACACCCTTCAAGGTGCTCTTAGAGCCACTCAGAGCATCTGCTACCTTCCAGGGAGCATGGAGCTATGTGTGTCCATCCTCTGAGTGGGATGGTGGTCTTTTTAAGACATCCATGGCCAAAGATGCTAAGGAAGGGCTATTTGGGGGTGGAATTTTATTTTTAATTCGTATTTTTCAAAACTATGGCTTTAATAGGTGGGGAGTTTGGCAGAGAAAAAGGTGCTATTTTCTCCCTTCCATTAGCATCTTTCTTTACTTCCAAAATAGTGGCCAGCACGTGGCAAAGAGCACATGTGGTCAGTGTGGCTCAGCGAAAGCAGCTGCACATTGAGAGTCACATTCTCAGTGGTTTTGACCCTGTCTTACAGGCTCATGGGTTCTCCTTGAGATTTGCAAGAAACATAGCCTGTAAACTACATATGTGAATTGAGAAAGAATCAATCCATCAGAGGAAAACCAACTGTCACTGATGAAAGGCTCTGGAGTGTCACACTCGGGGCTGAACATGCTCTCACTTGGTCTTTCCTAATTCACAGAGGACACAAAAGCTCGGAACATGCACTTCATTATCCAGACACCTGGCAAGTGATAGTGTCAAGACTGCATCCGCAGCTCATCACCCAAGTACTCGTACTCCCTCTGCCGTACCAATGACTGCCCTGAGGGTGGGGGCCCCGTCTGCTGACTCAAAGCTGTATGTTTCATGTCCATGTAGCCTGAGTGATCAAAGAGAATCCTGCACTTGTAAGAGCCTTGGACTTGGCTTAATGATCTGCTATCACTACCTCGAAATTCCTAGTAATTTTTAATACTTCCTCCTGCATTTTCATTTTGTAGCAAATGGCATTGTTATGGCTTGTGTCTGGGTGGCCCCCCAAGCCTCATGCAGTCATGGAAGCAGCTGAGTCTAGCATTTGTGATTGGTTCATTGTCTAGTGCTGGGATTGGTGGTGTGAGTGCTGTACCCAGCCAGGGGTAGGGAGCTGGAATACAATATACGGGAGGGAAGAAGGCCTGCTTTTCCCCTTTTTGCCCTTTCACTCTTGTCACTTGCAGCCACCATGAATGGCTGCCCCTCAGCCATGCCACCCTGCCTTGGAGCCAGCTGAGTATGGACTGAAACCTCCAAAAACTGTAAGATAAACCTTTCCTTCCTTCATTTTTGGCATCAGGTATTTTGTCTCAACAACAAGAGAAAAGTATCCAAGACAGACATTATCAATCCTGATTTCAGGTCTTATCTAGCCTCCCCCTTCCTATGCTTTCCTAGTGGGCCATATTCTCACCCCATTAGCTGCCTCTCTGAGACCCACATCTCTGTCTTTCTTTAAATCACTATTGATACTTATCCAGGAATCAGATAGAGAATAAGAAACAGGCACATCTGGGTACCATGTTATTGCTTTTGGTCACCATGATAACCAGGCAATGGATAAATCTTTATTCTCATTTTACTGATGAGAAAACTGAGACACTGAGAAGTTAACTTGCCACAACTGATGAGAACTGAACTGACATTTAAACTCAGATCTATCTGTGTATCTTTTCTCATTAAATTATGCTTCCTCTCTCATCCCTTCAGCTGATCCAACTTCTATGCAAGGGGTTGGAGAACTTTTTTCTGAAAAGGGTTAGAGAGTAAATACATCTAAATTTTATACACTATGTGTCCTCTATTGTGACAACTCTTTTTTGCACTTGGCCCCAGAACAAAAGTAACCATAGACAATGCATAAAGAGGCTGTGTTCCAGTGAAAATTTGTCCTCAAAAAATGTCCATGGGCTGTGGTTTACCAGTCCTTGTTCTATATTAACTACTGTTCAAGAGCTCCTCATGGCTTCTCTTGCTTGGCATGGTCTCTTCTGCTTCTGATTTCTGTACTTGCTGAGTCAGAAACTCAGAAGGAAACAGAATTCCACTTGGGTGGTGCAACTCAAGAGACACAAACGATACACAGGCATAGGCAGCTTAAGAGAACCAGCAAGCATGTTGAGGTGCCCAGAGACAAGCAAAAGGGGGCCGCTATTGCCAGCCCCTAACCCTAGTGGCAAGAAGAGGAAGAAGCATTAGGAACAACCAATGGAACCTGGTGCTGAGGATAGAGGCTCCCTAGGAGAGCTGTAGGCATGGTACGATGCTGCAATTTTTAGAGATGTGCCACCAAAGCAGAGAGACAGAAGAGAAGCATCCAGCCTCTCTCCCTTCCCACTCTCTGATTTCCTATTGGTCAGACCCTAATGGAAGCCAACTGGGAAGGATGCCCTAGCAAAGCCAGGTGGAAAGGGCAGCCTTCAGGAACATGGGGCAAGCAGTGAGGTCTGGAGAATGAGCTGAGGTTGGGCAAACAGAATGGCCATCATTCTTATTTATCTTCTGTTCCTCACATCCTCAACTGAACACAACACTGGCTTTCCATGTATAGCTTGCCTGTAGCTCCTAATTTGCTGACTGAATTGTAAGGCCTGCATATAGTAGTTAACAGAGCACTAGGAACATAGTAGGTGTTTTTAATGTAATGGCTTTCCACAGACAACCCTGAAGCTCAGAAAAGCCTAGAACCCTTCTTTGTATAACCACAAGATCAATCTCTTCAGATTTCCCTCCTTTAATTTGAGATCCTTCAGAAAGCCCAGCCTTGCTGAACTGGTGCTGGTCCTACTACATCACTGGCAGAGGATTTTCTTGAGGAACAACCACCCAGAAGAGGCCTTTTGAGTCTTAGATGACCTTAGAAGTAAATGAGTACTAAAACCACTTCACCTTGTTCTCTATGTTCAAAACACAGTGGGGCATTTCTGGTCAGCCTAGGTTGTAACGGAATATCTGCAAAGTCCTTTCCCTGCTTTCTGGGAACAATTTAACTCTCAGAAAAGATACTGAAATGACACTCAAAGTAAGGACCAGAGCTCCCCTGAAGAGAACCACAGCCATCCTCAGTGACAGTAGGACCTGAGCTCCTCCAACAATGAGAAGAGCTGAGTTCATACCAGGCAAACCAGTGCAACAAGCTTCTCCAGGAGAATTGACAGCACACCATCTTCCTCTCCAGTTCTGCTTTTATGCTGCTGGCAACAATCCTCAGGTGGGCCTTCCACACCCAGCACCATGCTAATTCAGTTCAGCTGGGTGAACTAGCTGCCTACTAGTTAATCCACAACAGCAACTGCTATAGCTAATAGCCCCAGAATATCTGTTCTCTCTTTCTTTTAATATTAAAGCTGTCGGGGGGAGGAGCTAAAGATGGCGGAACAGTAAGCAGCAGAGTAAACAATCTCTCTGAGAGAAACAGTTCAGACGCTGGAATATAACATCATGGAGAGGACAAGAAGGAAAGAAGTGGGTCCCCTGGACCCAGGAAGAATCTAAAAGATGAATTGAAGCCCACAAATAGAATAAAAGAATTTAAACAAAGAAGAAGGTGGTGGCTGGCACCACCTCAGCCTGGAGCCAGATTCACCCTGCTAAAAGAGCTGCTGAGCTGGGAGACACATGGTTGTGGTTGCAGTCATGGTCGTGGTTGTGGTCATGGTTGCAGCTGCAGCTGACCCCAGAGGTCTCTGCGGAGAGGTGCATGGGTGAAGGAGAGCGGCGGATGTGGAGATCTGCGCTAGCTGCTGGTGAATGCTTGGAATTCCACCCCACCCCCACCCCACAGGAGAGAGTGATCGGCCGGGGGCCCTCTTGGAGTCAGGCAGGTTATGCCCAGGGCCAAGACTGCTAACCATTTCTGGCAGCAGCCAGGTTGTGGGCAGACCCACAGAAGTTGCTTGGACTGAGGCCAGAAAAACCAGTCATTCTGGAACTCCAGGTTGTGGGTGGACCCGTGGAAGCTGATTGGACCGAGATCTGCTATCCTGCGCATTTCAGGCAATATTGTGTAGGTTTCTAAACAGCTTAGATTCCCAGGGTCTGACCAGGTCTGCTCCCATGCAAACC
>RJWT010014257.1:0-11918 GCA_004365215.1 Cuniculus paca
TTTTAGCCTGGCACTTCTGGTTGGCAACAGGATGTGTTCTCCCTTCCCACAAACCTCCCAGTAATTATCTGAGACCTGTCACTGTTTCTGTGTAACCGTTCCACTACATAAATGGCCCTTTAGCACTAGTTTATGTGAATACAATACACGGAGCTTCTGTACCTGAATGCTGAGCCTTCGGATCCTGTAGCATTTGCCCTTTGTCCTTCTGATATTGGCAGAAAGTAACCATGCCAGCAGGTTCTGTGGTGGAAAGAGACCACCACTGTGGAAATTATTGACTTTCTTTGACACTAATGGATGGATACCAGATAATGAATGTATCAGAAGCCTAACCTTTCTTCTTCTATTGTAGGTTAGGACAGAACAGACCATTGAGGGCAAGGTGAAAATAATCACATGCTCGCTTTTTAGTGACAGATGACTTTTGGCTTAATTCATCTCCTTTCTCCCTTTCAATAGCTGAAAACAAACAACTAGAGAAACCTTAGGACAAGTTGGGTAGGTAAACATGCTGCCTACTTTTTCTTAGTCTGTGGAAACGTTTGGTTGAGTGGTCTTCAAAAATATGATCTGAGCCTCCTTTATAAAACCTGTCATTCCCCACACTGCTAAGAAACATAGCCAAGGTTGGCCATGATATGGTTGCATTATCTTTGTAGTGCTCTTTCTCTATTCCTTTCCTAATGTACCTTTTTTTTAGCCATAGTGAAGAAACCATCCTTTCATCCAATAGCAAACCGTGCTCTTTGCCTTTTGATGTGATCCTGTTTCTAACTATCTTACTCTGCAGTAGTCTCCCACTCCACACCACTGGCAAGTAAACTCCTTTGCTGCATTAAAGGTCTTGCCTCAGTCCCATCCTTATTAAAACTTCAATGACCCTTCTCCTTGGCTGTGGACTTGAATATTCACACCTTCACATGACATGTGGGCTTAGTACATGGTTTTATTTACCATGATATCTGTAATTTTTTTTATCTCTGTGGTGGTCTAGAGTAGTGCTTTGTATAATACGATATTCTACATCGTGAAACATTTCAACATTCTCTATTACAGAATATTCTATATCTTTGGAATATGATAGTCAGCAGCCACTGTGGCTATTGAACATTTGAATGTAGTTATTGTACATTTGAATGTGACTATTGCACATTTGAAGTGTGACTGTTGCAACTGAGAATTTGAAACTTTAGTTTTACTTAATTGAGTTTTGGGTGTTCCTACTCTCTTAGTACAGGTATATTCCAGTGGTTCTGAAGCTTTAGTGTATACCAGAATTACCTGGGAGGACTTACTGAAACCTAGACTTCTACTATCCAGCCCCACAGTTCGAGACTCAGGGGATCTTGTCTAAGTTAGGTCCTAAGGACTTGCATTTCCACCAGGTTCCCAGGTAATGCCGATATTTCTGCTTGAGGAGTCACACTTTGGAAACTAGTGGTCTGGACCAGTGTCAGCAGAATAAAGCCTACAGGCCAAATGTAGAAATGTAGTCAATCACCTGTTTTAACACAAAATGCTTCATTGGAAACAATTTACTCCTTTATTTTCCAAATTTTCTAGTGCTACCTGTGTACTGTGGTAGAAGAATTGAGCAGTTGTACCAAGGACCACACGACTTAGAAAGCCGAACACATTTGCTAGCTGATCTTTTGTGGAAGAAATTCAATGACCTTGGTTTCTAGACTATTACTATGATTTAATCCTCTTTGTAGCTTTGGTCCCTACAGCAGCGTCCAGTGCAGAACAGTCACTAAATGTGAATGAATTAATGAATGAAGAATTGTATAGGATCCCACTGATGATAAATAGTAGTTTTATTTATGACAGATTGTTGTAGGGTTTTCACAAATTTTGAAACAATCTATTTGAGTTCTTTTTTCTTGAGCTGAGACATTTAAAATTCAAGTCCTTTGGCAATTTGTTCAAGGTGAAAGTTTTGAGTAAAAGACTATGTGATGGGGAGGGGGGACTCCTGGATAACTCTGAAAGGTGTGGATACTGCTGTTCAATTTATTGTCAGCACTAGCAGGGGTGATATTTTACATATTATTGGAAAGTCATTTTATCCTAGAACTAATGAGACAGTCTTCTCTCCATGTTGAGAAGAGCAGGATGGATCCAGGACATGGTGCCTTTCTAGGATGGGGAAAAGGGGAGTTTTTAGACTGCTTGTCTTGACACTCCTCCTAGGCCACAGAAATCACAGTGTGCTGAACAATTTCAAGGTCCAGAGACCAATAACTAAAAGCCTTGTGGAGTCACATTAAAGTAAAGATTGTAGCTTTTAAGCACCTTTCATTTCTTCCCCTTTCTGTTTCACATAGACTATTTGGGCAAAAGAAAAGGTTGGAATAGTCCTCATTTAGCTGTGCCTAAGGATCATCATCGAACCTGAAACCTGCCAGTTACCCTTGATCTTTTCCTTGACTTCAAATGTCAGCGCGGGATTGCGTTGGTAAATCTTATAATAAGACTGCATAGATCCAAAATCCTGTGATCTTGGGCAAATTTTTTAATCTTTCTGGTCCTGATTCCTAAATGTTTTTGGGGAAAGTCACTCAAATTTTCTGTACTTCAGTTTATTTGCTGAACTCTGTGTTATCAACTTGTCATCAGCACCACCAGATTCTCAGTGTCCTCCTTGCCACTGAAGCTCCATGAAGCAGTGGAAGGTTTCCAGAGATTTTTAAAACTTTCACTGGCTTCCGGGTGAGGTCCTGAAATAACTGATTTCATTACCTGAGCCTGAGCTCACTGGTGGCTGCTTCCAGCCTTTGCTCCTCTGTTCTGTCTCAATATTATGAGCACTTCTACTCTTCTCCCTATCTTTTATCCACCTGATTAACTTCTCTAACACTGCCTCAGCATTATCTTCTCTGAGATTATAGATACAGTTGGCCACATTGGTTATTTCTCCTTGCCCCTGTCACATTCTGGTCTTATGTATTCAGCATTACTCAGAGTATTCCAATCATAGTCTTGCATGGTTATATTTTTATTAATTTTGTAAGATATTTGAATCCAGAATCCTTTCCTATTCCCACTAGTATCTCTAACTCAGGGACAGGGATAGAATAGGTTTCAGTAATATATCTTCAATGAATACATATCATACCAGCGTAGGCTTTGCAGCTCTCCCAGGAGTTCATGTGGGCATGCAGATTAAAGACAGTGGTGGTGTGGATTCCACCATCCTGTGAAAGGTGTGTCTCAATATAGAGACCAACAGGGCAGCAACATTTTGGCTAGAAGACACAGAGATTGATTTGTTAACTGGCAGTTACTGGGAATGAAACGCTATTGCTGTGGCCACAGTGGTGTGAGATGTTTGGATCTGATCTTCCTGATTTGGAGGAATGCCTATTTTTTTAGTCAATAGCTAACTCTTCAGGGAATGCAGGTTTCCTCTCTGGCTGTCTGGCTGTGGTTGCTGGTTGTTTCAGTGTTGCAGGTATCCTTGGATCATGACTGCTTGGGCACCAGTGGAAAGATAGGGCTGATGTGGACTGTTCTGTGGTTTCCCCACAAGCTGATGCAAGATGTATTTTCAGCGACTCTTCAGCTGTAGTTGGAAATTTTCAGTGAGTCGGTTTGCTGCAGCAATGCTTAGATCTATTATTTACCATATGATAGGCGTTGGAGATGGAGGTAGAGGCAGGATCTTTATTCATTTCTCATTTTCAGGTGGTGCTTTCCACTCAGCTCTGTGTTCCACTTCATTTTAAGTGTTCTTAATGTTTGGACATGTCTCCCTCTACTCAAGATGATTTAATCGTCAGAATGCAGTTGGAAAAAAATCTTTGCTTTCTTTCTGCTTTAATTGGTCTTTTGAAAGTTTTACTCCCCTAAGGGTGGCAGGGAGCTATAATAAAGTTTGAGATAAAAGGTCTGGAGTTGAGCCTGGGATCTAACATGAACCAGCTCTGTGACTTTGGACAAATTGCTTACCCTTTCTTAGCCTCATGCACATGCTCTTTTAAATGGAAATGATTATAATTGCTCTTCTTAGCTCCTAGGGTGTATTAGTCTGATAAAGGGCTTTTTAGTTGTAAGGCAAAACTAGAAACAGTGTTTCTTTTCTTCTAAATGAATGAGTCTTTGTACAGGGAACATAGACTCCCAGGAAGTAGATAAAATACAGCTGGTTTTTAATATCACCTCCTATCCTGCCAAGATTCGGTGGATGGGGAATGGGCAAATATATGTGGTCCAAAAAGGGACTTGATTGTTATGATATCCCAGGCAGAGTATGGTGTTTCTGTCTGGTGGGGGGTTGCATGTATCCTAGTGGTTCACCACGGGGGACGGCTTTGCCTGACAGGGAGCATGTGACGATGTCTGAAGACATTTTGGCTGTGACAACCAGGAAGGAGAAAAGGAACAGTTCTAGCATCTAGTTGTGAGGGGTCAGAAATGCTGCTAAGTATTGTACACGGTACAGGGCGAGCTCCCTGCATCAAAGAATTGCCTGGTCCCGCAGGTCAGTAGTGTTGTGATCAAGAAACATCCTTCCAGAGCTCCGAGGCTAAGCAGGATGAGCTGCATCAAACTCAGAAGAGATATATGAGCACTCTGAACGGCCTGCCTCAGGGCCGTTTCCTGGCTGAGCCTGGCACCCACCTCCTGGTTTCCATGCTAAGAAGTCAAGTATTTGCTTACATGAACTTGCTTTAGAGCCTTGTCTGCCTCTTGTTCTTCTCAGAAGTCTCTTGCGTCAGTATCCCCTGATGGTTAAGAATTCGGGCTTTGCAGATAGAATGCCAACCTCGAATCTTGATCTATCATTAATGGGCACAGCCATCTGTGTTCCAGCTAACTCAGTTATAAAAAGGAGATATTAGCAGCCATTTATACTGCAGTAGGCCAATAAATGGGCACAGATAACAATACTATATGGTAATTAATAAGTACCTAGGATAATGCCTGGCACTTCATGACTGCTCAGTACCTGTCAACCATGATGGAGATGACTACACTCCAAAATCAGAGCACACTGATACAGCTGTATCATGTAGTTCTCATACCATTTTGGTTCAGTTGGTCAGAGATTTATTTCATGCCAGACACAGTGCTACACAGTCAGAAACCAACAAGTGAATTCTTAGGCCTGTGAGTAAATTTATTACTATCTAGTCAAACATGTATACTAGAAGTGTATATGCACCACCAAATTTGGATGGCTAATTCTTTCCAAAGCCATATGAAAAGAAAGGCAGTTTTTAATAGATGATAAAGGAAAATGGGAAGAAAGGCTTTCGAGACTGAAAGACAAACTCTTCTATCGGAGAACTCTGCAGTAGGCTCCAATCTCTTGCCAGGCTTTATAGCGTATGGCGAGAAGGAGGAGCAAGAGTTGAAATAGCAGTGTAGTAGGGATCTGGGATGATCAGTTGTTCACAGGGAACAAAAGGTCACGAAGCATCCAGATGCTCAGTATTTATTGATCACACTCACATTGGGGAAATTGACAGCTGGATGCACTAGACCACAGGCGAGATGGGCAAGGCGTGTGACAGAGGGAACAAAGTTTTCTTGCAAAAGGGATGGAACAGCCAGATTCAGATTATGGTTAATGAGTAACCTGATTTGTAGCCAATGCAGGGGAGGAATTTTCCTCTGGAGTCACAGAGGCCTCAGTGGAGATGTCTCATGTCTTGGCCCCATGGTATCATAGCTCCTCTCTCTGAGTTCAGCCAGGGCTGTTGATGACACACAATGCACTCCAGCATCAGTCACTTACTTTCATGATGATATGTACATAGCCTCGGCCAGATTCACTAATTAAACTGAAATCCATTTAGGGAAATCACTGCTGTACAGCCTGCACTGCTCACAAGTAAACACAGTCACACTTGGATCTGGGGAGGGCGAGGTGGCATCCTCCCCACTCTTCTTTATTGTCCAAACTGAGGATGGCTTATCACTTGCACCTTCTCCACATCGATGCAGCTCTGTCTACTTGGCTGATATGACTTTAAATTCATCTTGCTGGTCTGTGGTACAGGAGGATCTTACTCCTTTTTGCCCTCTTCACTTTTCCTGCCTTGACAAATAGTCTTGTGCTGGAAAAGACATCTTATGTGAAAAGGTCTTTGAGTAGAACTTTCTTCCCCTTTTCTTGCTTGGAAGCAATACCTCTGTCAAAAGCCCACACACAGCCACTCATTTTTGGAGCTTGTGCAGTAGACCAGCTGGACATTATGCCAAACGTCCATGATCTATAGAGTTGTTTGAACTGGTTCACACTGTGATGATCAGGCAGAAATTCTTACTGATAAGGATCAGTTAACTGATAGTGCAGGCAGAAACACAAGAACAAAACAAAACAAAACACAACACAACACAAGCTAAAATCTTCCGTGGAGTTTGCAGACCATCAGAAGAGTACCCAAATTGCATCCTTTCCACAGAGAAGAAGGGTTGTGCTTTGGTTCATAAGTGTATTTTAACAAGCTGTATTTGCCCTAGGAGTTGAGATAAATGTGAGCTTACACATCCGATCTTACAGCCAGTCTCTTGAGACAGGTTGGGCACACTCTGAATGTAATGGTGAATATTGGAGCTTGGTTTGATTTAGTTGGGGTTGGGGGGGTGGGGTGTACCTCAGAAGAGTGGTTTTGAAACTTGAGTGTCTCTTTCATGTGTATCTGGAAGGCTGAAAATGTGTATGAATGATCATTTAATTATGGCCCATACAGTTGTGGATAATTGCTCATTCTCTTTCAGAGAACTTTGGTTCCCCAAATAGTTGCTTCATTTTAGGCACGGGGCTTAAAAATTGAACATATTTTCATAATCAGAGCATATCATAGAGAAAGCAAGTCAGATGAAGGCTTTATTATTGCTCATTATAATTTCATACCTTTGGAGAAGCACCTGTGTTGATTGAGCATGCACTGCTGTTTTTTGAATGTAGGCAGATTGCATTATGTACATGGTACATGGCCTCTTGTTCTCTCGCGTAGTAAGTTGCCTCTGAGATGTGCAGTGGTACTGGCAGGGTGACAATAGGCCTATTTGCAAGTCTGTTGATGGTAATTAAATGATCAAAAGAATGTACCATATCCCTTGAATCTCAAGGGGGTGAATTCCCTTAGCACCGTGTTTGGCCTGACATTGTACAAAACTGAGAGAAACAAAGTGAATTTCTGTTTTTGGCATCAGCCTTTGTCTGCCTCCTCTTTATTCTCCTTCTCTGTTGAAAAGCACAATTCTTGGGCATGTCAGTCTTGACAATATTTCCGTTTGTGACTGAATAACTCTGTTAGTGTCTGTCCTGTGCATTGAGAGATGCTTAGCAGCAACTCTGATCTCTACCCTACTAGGGGCCAGTGGCATCCCTTGCCCTAGTTGTGACAATGGAAAATATTTTCAGACCTTGTCACAGGTCCATGGGAAGTAAAATTACCCTTGGCTGGTACAACTGTTCTTGGCTGAAAAGCAGTATACTCCTGGATACTTCATATGTACAGAAAATAAAGGTCTATAATATGGCAGCATCAGTTATGAGCTAGGTTCTTTGACGTAATTATTTGCCGGGAGCCATGTGTACTGAGTTGCTCAGGTAAGTACTGATTTTTCTTGTTGCCCCACCAAAATTATTAATAGTTACTCATTTCATTTTGAAAAGTATACTGCTTCCGATGACAAATGAGTAGACACTCTAGTTTTAGGGAAAACACACACGTTCTTATAATTGCATAAAAGGAAAGCAGGCCCAGGATATCAAGTGATTTATCAAAAATCAGGTTATACGGCTACTAAACTGAATTGCTAACACTTAAAATCAGAAATATCTAAGCCCAAAATCCTATTGGTTGCTTTGATTTTCTCGGTCTGATTTCACCATAATGACCTAACTGTAAAATAATTGACGTTAAAAGAATTTTAAGAACAGCCACGAGGATAAGATTTTGAACACAAGTTCATCATTCTCAATATCCAGGGGTAGAAGAGAGTTTAGAGTTGGACAGTACAAGCTTCAAGCCTTAGTTTCATATCCCACCTTTTCCGCGTATGTCTCCATGAAATAGAGGTAAGGAACTGAATCCAAGGCTGTCATGAGGTTTAAGTTAGATACCTAATGCAGTATGGAGCCTAGTATGTACAAAGCATTCAACAAATTATTGATATGATTAACACTCCCCCAAAGGAGGGAAGTGTTTGTAAAGTTCAAGATGTTAGGAAGTCAGGCAAAAATCCTAGGGGTTCTGATGAAGAGGAGAGTAGGGTGGTGAGGAAGCTGAGCTGAGGGTGGGATGACAGCTTACTGAGGGCTCCATGGCTCTCTGAAGGAGGCTATATTTGGAAAGAATACTCACTGAAATTTTGCAACCCAAAGTTTCAGTTCATTCTCCATTTCAGGGTATTTCAAATTTATAGGGAATTGTTGACAAGCAAAACACCAGAAAGACCCAAAAGCATGGATTTATGATGATGGGGTTCTGCCTTGGATGGTTTCATTCAAAAACCCATGTTCTTAACTGTTTTTGCTATCGTAGATGAATAAATGCATGCATAATAAGGTGAAGGAATTAATTTTTAGTGAGGTTTAGATTATAAATGTATCTCTTGATGTTCCTCATTGGCTAATTCTTTTTAGTCTCCTTAGCTGTTTCTTCATCATTTTCTAGAGTTATAAACTTTGCAGAGTCCCAGGGTTGTCTTCATGGACTTCTCTTTGTGTTTATATTTATTCCCTTGAGGGATTTGACCTTTCTTATTTTAAATATCATCATAGTACAGTATTGGCAATGCCCTCATTTACACTGAGTCCAAACCTGACTCCTGAAACCTGGCTTCAGATATTTCTATCTGCACTTGATGTTGAAAAAACACATAAATTAACATGTCCCAAATTGAACTCTAGGTATTCCCCACAATCTTCCTTTCCCAGGCATTATTTCCTTCAGTCTTTCCATGATTAAAGGCCATCATTCTAAAGCTCAGGTTAAAACTTCTGGAACCACCCTTGATTTCTGCTTCTCACATTGCATATCTCATTCATCAGCAAATCTTGTGGACTCAACCTTCAAAGTTATTGAGAATCTGGGTGATCACATCTCTCTCTCTCTCCTTATCGCCATTGTGTGGTTTAAGGCACCATCAACTTTCACCAGTGTCATGCATTAGTCTGTTAACTGTTCTATTTTCACCCTTGCTTCCCCAACCTCAGTCCTCTCTGACCCCACGGTTAATGTGATCCTGTTAAATGGTAACCACATCATGTCACCCTCTTTCCCAGACCTCTTCAGCAGCTTCCCAGTTCTCTCTATAACATCAGGGCTTTGAGGCCCACCCTGTTCAGCAACGCTGTTACTGCTCCATACCATCTTCTCTTAAACTTCTTCATCACCAGCCTTCAAGTCTCAGGGCTGTCTTCATGCCATACTGGCTTCCCTGATGATTTGCAGACACACCAAGCAAGCCTATCTCTCTTTCGAGACCTTTGCATTTCCTCTTTCTTCTCACGCCTCCTTCCCTTACCTCTTCAGTTTTCACTCACATCACCTAATCAGTACAGTGTTTGCTGGCTGCTCTTTAAACTTGCATATCAATTCCACACCCTGGACCCCCTCATCTTTACCTAAATTTACAATTCACTGTACGATTTCCTTGACAGGAGCTGATAAGTAATAGGCGGGGATTTTTACCTATGGGGTTCATTGTCCCAGACCCTAGAACTGTGGCTGGAACATTCTATATATTCATTACATCTTCACTGAATAGATGAATAGCTTGTGTGTACTTAACTCTGGTTAACTCCTGTGCTGAGTATTTTGCATTTAGTGCAACATTGTAAAACACTCACCGTGATGCTCGAAGTAGTCTTACCACACACACACATTACAGATGAGAAATCTGAGTTTGAGAGATTCATTGTCTGGTACAGGGTCACACAGGTAAGTGTAGACATGAGTTCTGCATGACTTCAAAGCACCAGGCTCCACATAGTCATGTTCGGCTGGCTTTGTGTGCCAGCCCCCGTTCCAGTCCTTCTCCTACTTCCTTGAAAACAAATGCAGTTCTCACCCTGCTAGCACATTTCCTCCTGGTGGTCTATAAAATGTTTCCAAACAGTGTCCTAGGAGGGATTAATAAATATTCTTTGGGAGAAGAATATTCTTTGGAAGACTTAGTGCTAACATTTATGTTTAGAGGCAAGGGGAAGGCTTGGTACCAAAATTTATTTTAAATTAATTTTGGGGGGAAATGTTAAATACACATTTTTTTCTTTCAAGGCAGGGATGCACCATCGCTGAAAGTAGCAGCCAGTCTTAGAGGACGTCTTTTGGAGTCCCGAAAAGGAACCCCTATGGTTCTTTAGCAGAAAGCCTGGGTTAGCTGACCCATTTATGTTTCCTGTTTTCCATGTAGTTCTCAAGCTCCTTCAGTGTAGGCACCATCACTGTTGGCAGCTAGCGATGCACTAGTGACTGTTAATGAAGGGAAAGAAAACAAGAACTTCCCAGCCGAAAGAATAAAGGGCGAGCTGACTGCGTGAAGTCCATTTCTGAAGTCTCCCTTTTAAGAACCTGCATGCCAGGCGTGGGGTTGACACTGATCTTGGCGCTTGTTTATATTTCCACTGTACTGTGATTCCCGAAGCTGCTAGCTGGAGCATGAACAAACCACGCTTTGGTCCTTATGAAGTCGGGGCTTCTCACCAGTGCCCGCTTCACAGGCTCTGAGTTTATCTTTTTACACATTTATTAGTTCAAGTTTGCAGTGCCTAATGATGACATTCATGGTGGGGAACTGGAACATGTACACGACACATCTCAGTGCTCTTTCATGCCCTTCCTCCCTTGCCCTTCCTTGTGTGTCTTTGTCTCCTTCCTATTTACAAAAGATCTATCTCCCTTTAGATGGAACCAGAGGCAGAGACTAATTTAAGGAGAATTTTCTTACTATGCACAGTGCCTAAAATACTTTTGATGTTTAGCAAGATGTAGTTCAGTTTCCCTGAAATGATAACACTAGAACAGCTCATTTGTTGGGCAAAACCGAACAGTTAAAAGGTGCTACCAGGAGCCACTTGGCATGGGGGCACCGTCACGAAGGGGCTGAGGCAGAGTCGGGCCTTGGGGTCCCACAGTGTGAAATCCCTGCTGCGGCCACAGGACTTTTCGGGAGCGCATCTCCTTTGTACATGTGTTATGAAAAGCTTGGGTGGATTTACCTTTGCAGCTAGAACATATCTTTAAACTTGGTTCTTAGAAACTTGTTTGTTCCTTGCAAAACCTGCTGAGAATAGAGAAAAATCCAAAGCGTAATTATATAAAACTTGTGTGTATCCATGCTCTCGAAGTCATTCTCCCTGTTTGAGGAGAAGCAGGAAGGTTTTCCACCCAACACATAAGATGCTCTTATTTACAGATAATCATGCTACTTAATTAGTGCAGGATAGACAGGGGATCCACACTTTGTTTTAAAGCTCTCCTGCAATTCTAATATGCCTATTAGGCTTGAGAAGCACCACTTTCAACCATCTGTGGTCTTAGGGTTAAGAGAACCATTTCCCCCTGTGAGTTTCATGCATTTTGACCAGCAAAAGAATCTTAATTCATTCAGAGCTAAGAAAACATTTAAGAAACACAGGAACTTTAAGTTAATAATTGCATGCAGAAGATCTAGTCAATATTTCAAAAGGCAGTGATAACAAATATTGTTCACTGACAAAATGAAAGACTGGGATTGATAAACCCCATTAATTAATTAATTAATTAATTAATGTATTTATCCAAAAAACTGTTTACCTCATTTATATTCACTTCCTCACTACCTCTTTCTTTGTCCTTTATCTTTCTTATTTGACTTGTATTTCTTTCCATTTCCCCTTCCTTTTTCTTATTTCTATATTTGTTGAAAGTGAGAAACAAGCTATATCTTGCCCTACATTTGGACATTGA
>RJWT010014258.1:0-21191 GCA_004365215.1 Cuniculus paca
CTATTATCAATCATTTCTTTTTCTATAATTTCCCATGTACTGGGACATCAGAATCATTTTGCAATGTTCATAAAGGCTATAAAGTCAACCTATTTCTATAAAGTACTTAATATTCTTAATTTTAACTGTTTTAAAATCTTTGACTAATTCAACTTTTAAAAAACCACTTTAAATCTTTTAAAACTAAAGCTGAAAGTTGACAAGCAATTGTACAGTGTTTTCAGGCAAATTAGTTTAAAGTTTGAAATAATTTTGTCTTTAGATTTTTACATCACATCATTCCTTTTAGTCCTCCTTCAAGACTGAGGACCTTTCACAAAAATGTCTGGAATATATTCATGTACCCTTCAATATACCAGCAGGTGAATATGGAAAACAAATGTACTATGTACATTTCTATTCTCAGTGGAAAAGAAGTGTAGCCAATAAGAGGCGAGGACACCAGAGTTTGCAGATAATTTCTAGTTTTTCTGTTCTTTATTTGTGTTGCAATAGTAAGCATATGATAGTATTGATGGGTATACTAAGAGAAGTTCAAAAGTCTAACTAATCAGTAAAGTCAGGTTAATAAGAGAAAAAGAAAGAAACAGAAAATATCTAAGTCACATATCATAACCTGCTTTAACAGAATAATGGTGAAAACTACAGTGTGATTGACATGCCTAGTTGATGGATTAATGGAAACTTTGGAAAACTAAACATAGCACAGAGTTTGCATGAAAAAGTCATTAGTACAGTGAACATGTGGCATTATGTGATTTTTTTCTAGCTTTAAAAAAAGAACTTAGTGTGAAGGGGATAGCTTCTGTCCCCTTCCCATTGTACTTTAAACTCTACTTATAAACAACTAAAGATCTTTCTTTCTTTCTTTCTTTCTTTCTTTCTTTCTTTCTTTCTTTCTTTCTTTCTTTCTTTCTATTCTGTATTATGTCTGTGGCACCTGAAGGCAAATGTTCCAAGAATTTTTCAAATTTTTTCTCTGAACAGACCTTCTCAGCATTTTAAAAAACAACATAACTTATTTTCCTTTGTCATGCTTACTTTAAAATTCTCCAATATTAAATAGTACATCATGTGTGATATTTGTATATAATGTTACACTCCATATGACATTTAATTCTTGAGCAAGTACATGTACATATAATTGCAAGAGTAACTTAAATAATCTGTTGACTTTTTCTAAAAAGAAGGTTTAGTTCCACTTTAATACAAAGATACATAGGGGATTATACTGCAGCAAGCATGGTGAAACCAGGGAATCAAAAGTATTGGAGGAAGAGAATAAGATTTTATTATTAGGTACATAAAAAACCCCAAGTAACCTCAGATATGCAGTAGGAATTATTACAGACTTGATTCAATCACAAAAATTGACCCAGTTTTTTCTCAAAGTTTTTTGTCACAGGGTTCAGACTTTTAGAAAATACCTATTGAGTGAACACTATTGGACAGGCACTATATAGACACTGGAAATAATATAATGAACTAAAACAGACATAGCTCCTGCTCTCAAGGAATTAACAACTTAGCTGAGAACAAAGACATCAAATTACCACACAGACAATTCTGTAATTATAATTTCAATGGTGTAATTGGGCTAAGTGATTCATATGAAAAGAATATGATTCCATACAGGCATATAAGAAAGGATTTTATATTAGGAAAGCCTCCTTAGCAAGTAATGGTTTAAGCTAAATGAGATAAGAATTAGACAGAAGTGGATATTGAATGAGTCGAAGAGGCATGGAAAAGGTACTTGCAAATAGTTGGGAATATAAAAAACATGTATAGTGGAACTTGCTTTGCAAATATATTAGGATCAAAAACCAACTCAAGAAGAGAACTTGGTTTTATAAAGGGTTAGCCTTCAAACTGTGGTTCATAGTCCAAATCTATCCTTCTACCTATTTTGCAAATAACATTTTGTTAGTAAGTAGTTGTTCACTTTCATTCGCATGTTGTTTATGACTGCTTTCTTGCTACATGATCAGAGTTGAATGGTAATCAGAAAAAATACTCCCCCTCCACAAAAAAAAAACCCTAAAATATTTTTTTCCTGACACTTCTACAGGAAACATTTGTTTATTCTTGGTTTAATAGATGACATTAAAGAATAGTCTCACTACTTGTGTAAAAGTGACATATATGTCAATAGAGCAATTTGTATTCTAATGGAAAATATACAAAATATTTTTGTGGCTTTGATGTGAAGAAAAACCTTGGTTAATGGCTTCTGGAATTATAAGTCAAAGATGAATTTAGTAGCTTTAACCCTAACAAAAATTAAAGATTTATAGTTTTAAAACGTACTCTAAGGAGAAGCTATCAAACAAATGACTCACTGGGGAAGAAAGTGCAATCTCTGTAAAGAATAAGAGACTACGTGTAGAATGTACAAGCAACTCCTTCAAGAAAAACAGAAAAACCCACTACAAAGATAAACAAGTGATATGAACAAGCAATTCACATTATCGACCTAGATAAGTAATGAAGTGTTTAAGCATATCCACAAATTCAAGAGCTATCAGAGAAAAACAAAAGAAAAACGCATGTTGACAAAAATCAGAAAATGGTACAATGTCACGAATTGTGTTGTCAAGTTGTGAGGCTTTTCAGAAAAGCAGTCTGGCAATATTTGTTGAAGTTAAATATGCCATATTCTGTGATCCCCCAGAACCACTTGGATCAAATAACGCAGAATTTGTGACAGTTTCCGGTGAGGGAAAATGTTCATTGCAAGATAATCTTCCAATGTTGTTTGTTGTGCTGAGGAGTTGGAGAGACTCACAGTGATTATCCACAAGATCATTTAAAAAAATATGGGGGATACACATTGAAACGCTATGTAGCAGGTAAAACCTAGTTAAATCTTAAAAATATAGTATTGCTTACAAATACAGTATCGTCTAATTGGTATTGTGTAATTGTGTAATTGGTATAGAATAAAGTCTATAACCAAGTTATACATAAACATATAACAAGATTTTATGTTTCATAATTATTAAAATATATCTAAAACACATTAGTTGCAGAGAGGGGGTGAGAGATGAGGGATGAAGGAGGAAATAACATTTTAAAAAGCGAGTCTTCACAAAACCCAGTGGTAATAGCATATTCTAAGCAAGAAAATGTTATTTACTCAGCTTTCTGCATAGGGACACAAACAGTATCTCTTTTTTGAACATGATAGCATACAGATAAAGATGAGGAAAGAGAATATATAAGGACAAGACAGAGCAGGGTAAAAGGTAAATGTATGGTAGTGAATAACTGGAGAAAAGTGTTGGTTATAAAGATAGCAGGAATGGATTCAACTGAATAGAAAAGAGAAAAGAATAAAAACTAATCAGTCATAGAGGGTAAGCTCCAGAGTTTCCTCCCTTCAGTCAATTTAACATATAAATTACATTATCCCAGGATATAAAAAAAACAAGATGCAGAGATGCAGAAAAATATAGAAGAACGTGAATTCAGATTTAAGTGAGTTTGAGGTGATTTTTAAGACACCCTAACAGAAATGAGTTAATCCATCACATGCAAAGAGTTTAATGCTAAAATCTGTGTGGACAAGTATATCTGAGTATCAGCACAAACATTATTCAAGCACAGAATGAATGAAACTAAGGAGATCATGAAAAGATTTGGGAATTTTAACATTTATTTCCAAATATACAGAAATGAGCCTGCAGAGGAGATGGAGAAAAAGAAGTAAAGGGAAAAATGAATTGTACAGAATCACAGAATGAAAAAAAATGGTATCTAGAAAGAGGGAATTGTTATGCTTCTCAAGTGACATTGAGTCCAAGAAAGAAAAAGACTGAAGATGCTCATTTGACTTATTCCCAAGGGACTCTTTTGAGGCCATACAAATAGATGGGTTTAGGTATGAATATAAGGATAGGAAGTGGTAAATGATAAGTAATCTAAGGTTGGTAAAATTATTTTGAAGTCAGATGTGCAATTCAAAATAAACTCATAGAAACAAAGAGTAGAATATTTGTTCCTGGAGACCACAGACTGAGATTAATGGTGAGACCTGGTCAAAAGGTACAAGTTTCAGTCGGACAGGGGGAAAAAAATCATAAGAACTTAAGGTTATGAATATGTTTACTAGCTTGATTTAACCATTTCACACTGTGTACATATATAAACATCACTGTGAATTTCATAATTATATATGATTGTAACTTGTCAAAAAACAAAGATGAGAGTTATGCATATTTAGACACATACAGGCATTACTCATTCATGAAAAAGTGATTGAACAAAAAGAGAAAAAATATAATTACCTATAACCTGGAAGTATTTGCTCTCCATTAACATAAATCTCATGGAAGATGGATAGAATGGCAAAAAAGACTAGAAGAGCCAACATTGCTCATAGATAAAAGATAGACCGAGAAATTCACAAATGGTAATGAGAAAGAGAGGAAGAGAGCATTTTGTTAGCAATATGCTCCTCAAAGAAGTAGATTGTTTTCTTGTTTTGTCGTGCTATTTTATCAGAAGATGTGGCATATTGCTGAGGAAGCCAAAAAGGTGACGAAGGAGTTCATTGACCCCTCCTGCAGTTCCCAAGTACATAGATAAGCCTTTGCTCCAGAGGGCTGGTGTCACCAGTTTCATAAGGAAGTAGAGACAATGCTTTCCTAAGGCACTAAAGATAATGAAGGGATTTGAGGAATGTGGTAAACTCTCAGAGAGTACTATAGAAGGCTTAAGGACTCAAGATTGAGGAGTCATGCTTCAGTTTGAGAGCAAATCCAGCATCTGAGTTGTAACAGTGTTGAAGATGATAGAGGGCTAGAAGACTGACACTTTTCACTGGGAACGGAAATCACGTGAACCTAAGGTGAAAGCATCTATTCATTCTCTCAAACAACTGTGGTCATTTCAGAATGAATCACTGAGTTTTGTGGAAAATGGTACTTTGCGGGTACTTTGGTAGTGCTCTACATGTATTATCTGCTTTAAACCTCCATTTACCTTCTAATGTAACATTGTACATTTAGTAATTTAGAATACATCCTGAGAGAGATTTACAAGTTGATTCCATGTGATTTTGGACATCTTTCTTTATGAAATATGATACTGTGCTTGACACAGTCATGACATAGAGACCCGCCAGGAATGAAGACCAGCAGAATCCTCGCCTCTTAGCCTGTTACTCAGCAAAAGTTTTATTTGTTTTCTCCTAAGACAGTCAGGTATGTAAAAAAGTTTTTTGCTAAAAACTCTGATTCCTTCACTTGGGCCTACAAATGCCAAATGGATAACTGAAATTAGATTAAAACTTGTTTTTCATTTTGTGTCCCTTGCTAATGTAAATCTTCGGGTCAGATCTCTTCTCAGTTCTGCATATAGCTATGCTGATCATTTAAGGTGTATCTGGCTAAACGTTAGTTATACAAAGTTGATTAACCTTGAATTTACATGATCTCATCCTGCTTCCAGACTAAAAAGACCAAAATAGGAGATTTACAGGGACATTCAAATATATCTTGGAATTCTTCCCCCATTGTTCTAAACCTGTGGTCACCTGGATTCTAGGAAAATCAAAGCCCTACACTATGGAAACCATCAGGAATTGAAGCAGTCATTTTATGGGAATGGATGTGCTCTTTAAGCCATGAGGATATCAAAGCTAGAAAACCAAGGTGAAAATAATGACCAAGTAGACTCTAAACCACCAGGCAATCCCTAAAAGCTGGTTTTCTGCCTTGCATATGAACCATTCTTAATCTCTGCCTCAGAGTGTGCCCTCATCAGCTGCTCAAATACGCATAAAATTTATATTTTAATTTTCTTTTTTACTAGTACATGTTTGTATTACATAATGATTGTACTCATCATGGGGAGCTGGTACATGTACATGACGTTTCTTAATTCTTTTTTTTTCATCCTCTTCTCTCCTTAGTGAGACAGGAAGATAGGATGTGGCTAAAACTACCTGAGAAAGGAGACATGACAAGATCCTGTAGCAAACTCATAGAACTATTCTCAGAACCCTGCAAATGGACTTCTCTTGAGAACTTGAGCAGGTTTTCGATAGGATGATCTGAATGTGACACCAGCATGGTAAATATAAAAAAAGGAACAGCCACCATTACCATTGGCTATTGTGTCCCTTCATGGTAGACCGCTTTGATCTGTAGGGATATATATAATTTTTTAGCACCGGGGATCGAACTCAAGACCTTGCACTTGGCAGGCAGGTACTTAGGCCACTGAACTAAATCCCCAGCTCTTGTCTTTTTGAGACAGGGTCTTGCTATGCCATTCAGGCTGGCCTTGAGCTCACTTTGTAGCCCAGGCTGGTCTTGAACTCGCAACAATCCTCCTGTCTCAGCCTCCAAGTGCTGGGATTACAGGCATGCTCCACCAGGTCTGGCTTGTAGGGTGTACTTTTAGTTTTAGTTTTAGTTTTAGTTTAAGTTTTTTCTTCCCTTTTCCTTCCCCTTCTACACTATACAAGCTCACTATGCAGAACCTGTTTTTCCTCTACCCTTCTGTTTTTGTCTTATCTTTAATAAATGCAATGCTTGTTTCATTAAATCTTTGCCTGAAACTGAAAAGACCTCGATATCACCTCTAAAAGGAGACTCTAATACCCAAGAATCAGGTAGCACTACACTTTCCTGCATCTCTTGAACCCCTTCATTCATATATAAGACATCCTAAATATCTGAAATACTGATAAGCCACTATATATGAAAAGCACCATAAATCCATTGGAATAACTAAAATTGAAATGTGATGACACCAAATGTTTATGAGGTTGTTATACAATTGAAAACTTTATATAGCAATTCTTAGGAAACAAATTGATATAATCAAACTTAAGCATTTGCCGATAAAGGAACAGTGTGTGTGTGGTGTTGGTAGACCAAATATGGTCATATATGTATATATTTGGATGCATGTATGTGCAAGGTATGGAAGTTCTGTTAGGCACTTGGTCTAATAGGAAAACAAAAGTAAAACTCTAAAACAAAAATTTAAGAGGTGATGGTACAAGTATGTTATTTAAAAATGTGAATGAAAATTACATAAGAAGCTGCAAAAATATTTGAAAGACATCAGTCACTACAAGTGAGGTAAGGAGGCGAATGGGGCAAAGAGTGTTATTTTTATAGATCATTCTTGAAGAATCATTTCATTTTTAAATTTTGTGCATGAATTATTTGATAAAAAAGCAATATGGAAAGATGGACAGCTTAGACAACTCTAGTTTTCTGGGCTTTGTTTTTTGTTTTTTTTTTTTTTTTAGGTTTTTTGTTTGTTTGTTTTTGTTTTTGATACTGGGAATTAAGCTCAGGACCTTGTGCTTGCTAGGCAGGCACTTGTGTTGCTGAGCTATATCCCCAGCCCTAAAAAAAAGCAATATGAAAAAATCAACTGATGCCCAAAACTTTTAGCTCAAGCTCATATCAAGCAATAGGTAACTGAACTACTCATGGTTGCCTCTGATCTAAGTTCCTCTAAATAAAGACCCCACACAACTTACCTCTGAACTCTTAGAGCACTTCCAGCAGTTGTCCTAGATTTCAGAGAGGGAAAATCTAATCCATTCTTCCCCCATATTAGGAAGAAAAGCAACCAGTCAAATACATGGAAATTAAAATGTTTTATTTTCCTTTTTCCTACTAGGCAAAAAATAAAATGTTTTTTAAAACTTAGAAAAATGGGCATTTTCATATTCATACACTGCAGTATAGGGATATTAACTTTTATATTTTCTGTGAAAGATTGCATCAATAATCATTATATATCACATCATAATATAAATTTTGCATTTGCTTTGATTCAACAGTCTTATACATAGGAGTACGCTCATATGAGACAGTCTCACAAGCACTAACTCCTCTAGGCATTTCTGTGGATACCATTAAAGAGCAGAAACCCCTCAACATTTTTAAAAGAACAGTTTTCTCGGAAGCTTTTACAAGTTTTTAAAAGGGTAGAAAAATTCTGTGAAGTTTTTGATACTCATCCCAAAGGACATGTTCTTAATAATAAATTCTTTACTTTTCTGAAGAGATGAAAGAATGAACACACACTACTTCCACTATGAAAAGAATTTACAACTCACTATATAACTATAAGCCATTTCCAAATATCCTTCAACAAGAGATGAGACTAAGGAAGTGATCATATGCAGTATGTAGACCTTGACTGGAAGACACACCCATCAGAGTGCCCTATCTTGATACTTCTGTTAACACATGAATGTTCACGGAAATACACAGAGAATACATTTACCAAAACATTTGCTTTAGTTTTTCTTAATTCAAACCATCTGCCTTCCCTTTTCATTTTGACCCACGCATTTTGAACAGAGTATTTGCATGAGTTAGTTATCTCAGCTCTCAGGTTTCAATCATACAAGACTTTTGTGACTTCTCTCTTCAGGATCTAGGGAAAATATACTACTATTCCCTGGTTTCACTACCTTTGTATCTGGGGAAGAACCACCAGCATGGGTCACTGCGGTATGGTGACAGTTATTTTTTCTTAATTAGTCAAAGTGTGCTATGTGCTAATTACTTGATTCACGAGGAAAAAATCATTAAATAAAAATCACATTTGACTGGCTTTAGCATATTAGGGCATATATTTTTATTTAAATGCAGAGTGCATCTGAATATTAACTAAGCCACAAAATATGTTCATGGTGAAACTAATTAACACTACAACCGTGAACACAATTCCCTTATGGGTTAATTTCTCAATGAAACTCAAAGATACTTTTTGACCTACTATAATGTTCCTTCTGCCAAGGTTAAGAGAAAGATATCACCATAATTGGAGCATATGAGTCTGTATTAACCTGATTTAGGTTGGGGAATCAAAGATTTGCACAAGGAAGGAATTCATAATAATTAGGGTGTAAAACATGCAAGCGTAGGGGCATAAGCACAGCATGAATTAATTATTCAGTGTTGTTCAGTCCATTTGGACTTATAAATTACAAAAGGTCATAGAAAGAAGATTGTAACCCTTATTCCCTTTCCACTCTAACAGCCTAAGACTTAAACCTCAGTCCTTGCAAAGCATAAAGAAACATTCCAAAAACTCTGAAATATAATATACAAAGAGAAAAGTTAGGTAGGAATGTAGAACATTTGTAGTGGCAAAGAAAAACAATGCATTATTTGTTATGTAATCCTAGAAATCAAAAATGCTTACATTTCACGTATCACTCAAATAATTTTTATTTAAACATTAGCAGTCAATATTATAATAAATTTATGATGCACTTCCTAGCTTTATTTCATTAATAAAATTAGCATTATCTTTACTCGGTGATACATATTTCAGTCAATTGATGATTCTACAATCTCTATATTTGGTACTTGGTGGAGGCAAAACAAAACCCAAAATGTTAAAGGGTTATCTTGGAGATTGTAGAAAACTGAATAATGGCTTCCCTCAAATGTTCATATTCTAACTGTGGAAGCTGAGAATATATTACCTTGTATGGCAAAAGGAATTTTGCAGACGGTATTGAGAATCTTAAAATGAAGAGATTATCTTGCTTATCTATGTGGGCCCAATGTGAGTACAAGAGTCTTTAATCACCAGAGTGTCAAAATCAGAGAAAAGGTGATGGAAAGATGAAATAATGAGCCCAAGGAGATGAAGTTTCCAGACCTGGGGATAGCAAGGGATTGATTGCTCCGTTAGATCCATCAAAGGAAACAGAACCCTCCCAAAGCTTGATTTTCACCCAGTGAAATTAATTCTAGGTTTCTGATCTCAAAAATTATTTTATAATAAATCTGTGTTGATTTAAGTCACTAAATTTGTGGTACTTTTCACAGCAATGACAGGAAGCTAATAAATAATCAGAAACCAAAACAAAGCCTCATAAAGATTCCTCACATATCCAACCATGTTAGTGTACAATCAATGACACCATGCCCTCAAATAAAGTATTCTATGTGAATGTTAGAACTAGAAAATATGATGCAGCTGTCAAGATCAGGACTGTGTTTTTAGAGTAATACTTAAACATATTGCTTGTTGTTCTATATTTAGAATTAACTTAACTAAAATAAACAAAAGTGTATCAAGGACCCATGAGCAATGCTTAAGTCTGCAGAGAGTAAAACCAAAAGAGAATATTATTAATCTGTTTGGAAGAGTTTAGTTTAGTAGAAGAGATAGACACAAATAGGAAATAACATATAGGAGTTTAGTTAAATAAAGAACTAAGAGTTGATGGATGAGAAGACCAAGGCTAGTAAAAAAGGAGTTAACATGATGGTCAGACACTGTAAGATGTAGTGATGCAAAAAAGGAAGAGGTAAAAACAGTAATGATAGATTTGAGCTTGTTGTGCTTGCCTAGTAGGAGCAAAGGACTACATTCAATTCCCAACACTGGGGAAAAAAACAATGGATCAAATCAGATTAAAAGTAGTTGAAGAATGAGTGAAGAGGGAAGAAGTATTGCAGAAAATATTATTCTTTCAACTACTGTACTGAGCCTTTTCATGAAATTCTTTACTCTGGAATTCTACTTAGATTATAAACATAGTTGAGAGTCTCCATCCTTTCATCAATACTTCAGTTAAAATCTTTCTTTCCCTCAAAATCACCAATAACCCTTTTAGAGAGTAGTAAATAGTTGATGTTATCAATTTATCTTTTTACTTTTGTGGAAACTCAAGGCGCACTTATTTTCAGAAAGTATTAGCACCTTGTTAATGCCCAAGTCAAAGATTCTTTCAACGTAATGGACTTCAACTGACTGGAGTTAATCAGGAGTTGGACTTTCTTTTCTTTTCTTTCAGGCCCTTTAGAATCCATTATTTCTTGATTTCATTCTGACTCAATGTTCTGTTCATACATGGTCTACTTATGCAGAATTTGCTCAAAAATCTTCATGTAGCAGGTACGATTGATGTGTAGCCTACCCTCCAGTGGTTCCTATTTTAGGCTCCAGAAAGTTATCAACAGTTTCTCTAAATTGTTGAGCTAATAGTTCTCATCTACACCACTCTTCCAAGGACTTCCTTAAGACTGTCAGAGGCACCATGGCCTCATACACGAATACCCAGAGGTAACTGGGGTTATATGTATTCAAGGCTGGCTCACCAGAGGTAGACAGGGAAACCTCTTAGTACTGAGGTGAGATGAGTGCTGCAGTGTCATTTAAGCAGGAAAGTTTATTTTTTAGTAGTTTTAGACAAAATCCTGAAGCAAAGATCAGTATTTTGCCTAATGTAGTCTTTTCCTTCCCTGTCGTGCTTAGCTGTCTCCCATACTAATTTCTCCTGGAAACATTTAACTTAAATCACGTGTATGCAAATCTTTATGTCAGAGTCTATTTCTGGAGAAGCTTTGCTAAGCTCTCCCACCCACTCTTTACTATAACAGATGCTTCACCATGCTACTCCTCATTAATATCCGTAATCTTAATGTGTTCATCAAAGCTCCAGAATGGAACATCCAAATGCTGGAAAAATACTTCTGCTTGGTTGTCCATTGACAACTACAATTCAATGCAGCACAAACTACAGGACTCATTACTCTGCCTCATTTCCAATATTGTTTTTACTCCTGTATTCACTATTTACCTTGAGCAAAAGGAAGTAAGATAATATATGTTGGCAGTGAATATTTTGAGAATAAACTCAACATCTAGAATATAAAATGAGGTATGATTGTTGTTAATATAAAAAAAGAGTTCCAAACACTGCCAAAAATGTCTTCTATTACCCCATGGCAATAGCAGTTAAACAATTCAATGATGATAAGGTAAAAATTACTGTATTTCTTAAAAGAAATCCAACTATACTTGAACTAAAAATGAGCTTCTTAAATGTTCTCATTAAGACAACTGAGTATATCACTAAGAAATACTTAATTCACAATATTCTTTCCAGTAATACTGGAATGAGTATCAAAGGTGATACTGAAATTTGTCATATCGAAGTTAAATTCAATAAAAAGAGACTGAGGTTTATTACACTAACTGTATTTTCCAATAAGAAACTATTAATATGCCAAATACTGTTCAAAATTTTTTGTGATATATTAGTGAACAAGCAGAATAAAAGCATCTGTGACTTTGGAATTTACATTTTAATGGGAAGAGACATATGATAAATAAATAAAAATCATAAGAAATAAACAAATAGTGAGGTGTGCACCGAAGAGATGAATGCAATATGCAAAATGCAGAGTTAAACAATAAGGAGTATGTGTATTTGAGTAAGGGGTTATATTATATAACTTGTTCAAGTAGGACTCAGAAAAGACAGCATCAGGGCAAAATTGAAATGTGAAAAACTATCTGTATGAATATTTTGCAAAAGGACAATTCTCGCTAGAGTACAGTCCAAATAACGGCTATTTCTGGAATATTGTAGGATATCTAGATGGCCAATGTGATTGAACCATGGCAAGTATGGAGAAGAACTGAAGGAAATACAGTAAAAGAGATAAAGTTTATATTGAGTCAGTCTTTAAAGGCCATTAAATACTTTAGCTTTTACTCTCTGTGAAATGTAGAGTTATTTCAGGGTTAGGAGGTGAGGAGTGGCATGATATAACTTACTTTAAAATGAATAAATTCATTGTTGTGTTGAATATAGAAAGTGTTATCATTTGGATCTTATATATTCCCCCAAAGCCTAATGAGTCCAAAGGCAGGGATTTTGGAAGGATATGGTTCAGGAGGGGACCATACTCATCAGTAGATTAATCCTTTAATAAATTTATAGCTGAATGTGCTGTTTGGAAGTGGGATTTGGTGAAGTGGTTGGTTAATGGTGTCATGACCTTGGAGGGTGTACTCTTGTCCCTCCCTCCCCCATTTTCTTTGTGCCTTCTGGCTGCTGTAGGGTAAACAGATATCTTCCACTCTATCCTTCCACCATGCTGTTTCTGCCTTAGAGCCGGCTAAATATAGATGAAATCCTCCAAAAATTTTGAGTCAAATAAACCCTTTATTTCTTTAAATTGTGTCAGACATTTTTTGCCCTAGCAATGGGGAAGAGACTGAAACAGAATATGAGAGAGTGAATAAAAAAGTAGTATCACCAGTTAAGTGGTAACTGAAGTAACACAAAGAACAGATGATGATGGCTAGGAAACATGACAGGAATGGAGGTAATAAGTGACCAAATTCTGGCTGAAAGGCCCATTAAACACCTTCAAGGAGATACCAAGATGACAAAAGATTAGAGTCTAGAGTTTGGTGCTAGTTATGATCACCAAGAGAAGAAAAAATGGCTAAAGATTGAGACCTGAGGGCTACAAAAAGGGCAGACCTGAGGGCAGGAAGACTAGTAAAAGATTCTAACAATAAATAAGCAACCATTTGAAATCAGAGGGAAAAAGAAAGGCTGTTAATTATAGAAAGTCAAGTGGAGAAGATATGTCAGAGAATCAAATGATATTCACATGTCAAGTAAGATAAGAATTAAAAGTTGTCATTGGACTCAGCAATATGAAGTATAAAATTGACATAAAAAGACCATTTTGGATTAGGTAGTGAATATGAAAAACCTGACTGGATTATGTTAAACAGAGGATGGGAAAGAGAAAAGCAAAAATTCTGTGTATGATGATAGGTAATTTATAGTAGAATACTATGACTTGTAGTAGAATGCTATAAATACTCCCAATTCTTCCATCATTTGTGACATTGCTATCATTTTTTTTCAGTATTATAGCATATGTTATAATCATACATTATGTTTTGTTATAATTGCTTTAAAAAGTTATCTTTTAGATCAATTACAAACAATAAAAATCAAATATTTTATTGTATCTTTATTTTCTCCTCTCCAGACAATCTTCCTTTCCTTATATAGATCCAGTTTTCTGACTTACATCATTTTGCTTCTGCCGGAAGAACATTTTGTAAAATATTCCTAGAGGGAAATGACTGATGGTGATGAATTTCCTCATTTTTGTTTGTCTGAGAAAGTTTAATTTCTCCTTTTTGAAAGACACTTTCACAGGATATAGTCTATGTCCTTCAATCCTAACATTTTAAATTTTGTATTCTATCCTCATTTTGTTTGCATTGTATCTGATAAACCATTTCTATATAAAGTGTTTTATGATATACTCTTTTAATAATTTAATTTTTTCATCTTTGATTTTCTATAATTTAGATATGAAAAACCAAGATATGGATTTCATTTGTTTGATTTGTTTTTGCATTCATCTTACTTGGTATTTCTTAAAATTTCTGTATATGTGGTTTTGTTTGTTACTGTTTTGGGATGTCTTTGCCACTATTTTGCTTTCATTGCAGTGCATGTATGTTACAACTTTGTCCCACAGTCCTTTGGTATTCTATTCAATTCTGTTTTTGTCTTTGAATTTCAGGTTGTAAAGTTTATATTGATTTATCTTTAAGCTCAATCATTCTTTCTTTAGCCATGATAAATCTACTGATGTGTCCATTAAAAAAATTCTTCATTTCTGTCACAATGCTTTTTTTTATCTAGTGCCTTTTCTTTATTGTTTTAGCATCTCTATATTTTTGTTTATGCTACCAATTTGTGCTTACCTGTTGTCTATTTGTTTCCTTAGAAATTTTAATAGACTAACAAAAGTTATTTTAAATTCTTTATTGATAATTGCATCAAATGTGTCATACCTAAGTCCTAGTATGATTATTATTTTGGGTCTTTAGTTCATTTTTAATGCCTTTTGACATGGTTCATAAATTTTTTTCTTGTTGTTAAAAGCAGGACATAACATATGTAGAAGTAAGACCTGAGATAAATATCCCTTTAAAGGAAGGACTTGTGCCACTCCTGCTAGGAGGTTTTCTTTCTTATTTGCTATAGCTACAGGTTCCAGAAGTATTAAATTGCTTTAGTGACATTGTTCTTACTTACTTTCTGTGAGCTTTACTAAATTTTCCTTTTTGGAAAGAATATGGCTTATAGTTATTTTAATTATAATCCACCAACATATTGAAACCCTCATTATGTAATGGTATTTTTTTTTTTTGGAGAAAGTGGGGCAGATAGACTTTATACCCTTCTTATTAAATCTCAGTCTCTCAACCAGCCTTTGTTTTGGGCTAAGCTCTTTACATTTTTCTCCTAGACTATACGCATCTCTTCCTTTTTCCTTTGTCTGCAGAATTTCCAATCTGTTGTCTTAATGACTTACCTCCTCTGCATTGTTTCTTCTTCCTTTAAGTAAAACAAAAATGCTATCTAAGGTAGAGTGAGATAAGCAAGTTAAGTTCCCATAGGGAAAAGGTTATTGCTTCAGCAAACTGTCTGTACATGTTTCACACTTTCATCTCTTCCTGCCAGAGACACAGGGAATTCTTATCAGTTCTTCACAAGAAGAATGTGATGAAGTTAATAGAGATAAAACTCAGAAGAGTCTTTCTAAAATTTTAGCTCCTGAATTTTTCTCATTTCAGGTTAGTTTCCATTCAGCCTCTTTGTCAAAACTACAGTAGTAGAATCCCTAATGTGTTTATGGTTCCTGAAGCATCTTCTTCACATGAGAAATCTTTAGCTGGATCTCTCAAGATGAATTTGTTTTTCCAAAATTTGGAGTGATGGTTTGTGCTACAACCTCAGGTCTCAGATAAGTCCAAGTTTTTATGAAAAGTCTTTTTTATTCAATTCGTTCAACTTTTTCTTGTTGTAAGGTTTTGAGGGATGACTAACAAGCTTTTTATATGGTGGGACTAAAACGAGTCATCATGTAAAGATCCCCAGTGATTAATACTTTCAAATGCATTCCCAGGGCAAAAATAAGAATCACAGTCATTTATAACCTCTTATCCATAAAGATAAGAAAGATACATACTGTGCATTTGATAAGGCTGGGGTCACTCAGTACATGTTACTCCCCAACTTTCTTTATTTTCAACATTGTCAAAAAATCTTTCCATGTCAGACCATATAAATACAGCTTATATTTTTTTGCTAAATTTCTCATTTTCATTTATATAACAGAACAGCTATATTTCATTTAAACATTCTGCTATTCATGGCTATCCAGATATTTAGGTTTTGCTTTCCCTTTCTTTCTTCTTTTCCCTCTATGGCATCCTTTTTCTATCATTGTAATATTTTCAAAAATCATGATGTCTTCATAAGAAATGCTGAAAGGGAAAATTTCTAGATTGGAAGATACACACATTTGTATTTTCACAAATATTTCCTAATTACCCCACAGAAATCTGTATTAATTTATACTTCTTCCAACAATGTACAAGATGATTAATTCCTCCACAACCGTAGCAACACTTGATATCATTAAGCATCCAATGGATAAAATATGTAGCTTATTGTCTTCTACATTTACTCTGCCCTCATGAATAGTAAAGCTGAGTATCTTTTCATGTGTTTATTGGCCATTTGTACTTCCTTGGCACTGTATAAATATTCAATAAACAAATGATTAAATTACTGAATGAAGTAACACATTTAGAATGCTAGAGAAATGAAAATTAATCACTGACGCCCAGGAAAATGAAATTGTTTCCCTGGCATTATTATTACAATCTTATTATGCCAAATACAGAAATTGAATTGAGCTGTTTCATTTTTATTATCCACAGAGAGGTCATATCTGATTCCTGGTTAGCAACTGGACTACATTTAACATGAGATTACAAGCCAGCTAGATATCAAAACTCATCCCAATTGTATTTATTTTCTTTCTGTTCATGTGGCATTGTAAATTTAGAATCTATTGTTTGTGTGTTATACAACTATTACTGTAAACTGCAAATTACATTCACTTTTGTGGAGACTACATAAATGCACATGTGTATTTTTAACCCTTGAAAATCTGTAATAATTCACATTTACCCCATATCCTTTTATCCATATGAGCCTTCAGTTTCCCACATCTCCTTTCCTTCGCTTGGGCACTGTTTCCTTTTCTCCCTTCTCTTTGTATCACTGTAGAGCAATCTCCCAATTGTACTAACAGTGACAGAGTCATACACTAAATGAAAGAAATTCCAAGTGACAGAATTGCTGAAATTAGTTAAGCAGAGGGAAGATAGTGTACTTCTGATCATCAGGGACAGTCCTAAAGCTAACACTTGAAACAGTATAGAGACTGATACCCAGTATTGACCTAACTGGATTTGGTCATTTAATTGCCAGAAGCATAGGTTACTTGCTATGTGCAAACTACTGTATAAACTCTATAAGTGTAAACTATTTTATTTAATCTTTGCAGCATTCCTACCACTCTATTTAAGAGATTAGGAAACTGAAACTGAAGCACATGTACATAAAGGAAAATGTGAATGAAATATGCATTTTTCAAATAACGTAGAGCTACTTTTCAAAGCACTGTTGGTGTTATGTATGCTAGAACACTGCACATGGCCATGAGATAGAGGAAACTTTTTGTAAACACTCCTAAGCATGAGCACTGTCCAAACTTTTGTAGTCTTACATGATCAACTGGAGTAAAGACTGTTGCCACATTGTACAAACTTTTATTTCAGTGCATTTATTGATTTTTGGGGAGGTATTGCATTAAAAGGGGGACAAAAGCATAATACAAAACCATTTACAACACACTAAATTGAGAGGATCTTGATGTTGAAACATCCAGCAGAGAAAAGAAAAGCTCCATAAAGCATGTGGCATGTCTGATGTCAAATTTGTTCATATAAGGACATTGCTATAAAATGTAAATATCTTCAAAGGATTAACCCTTCAACATCATGAAAATATGCACATTCTCAAAGAGGGTGAAGCGTTTTCTAATCTGAACATCTTTAAAGGGGGGAAATCAATAAATGGCATGAAAAACTTCAAAGCAGGACCTCCTGTCAATGACAGAAGTTCCTCAGCAATGAGGAGGCTTTGAAGGAGGACTCCCAGTGCTGGGAAACCTTTGAAGTGACTGAAAACAGACATTTATAATTACGGAAAGGTGCAGTGTCCAGCAGGGATAGTACAAAGACTCGTCTGAGGTAGGTACAGGCGGAGATTGGGAGGTGGCAGGGACACTGACCTTGCAGGCTCCCAACGTAAAAGCCTTTGGGGTCAACTCAATAATCATATATAAAACGGCAAGTGTGGAGTGAGAACAGTGGCGAGAGCCTAGAAACCAAATTATTTTAGATCTCACATTTCAAAAAAGAAAAAACCCTCAGCACCCCCAAAGCGAATCTTAATACATACCGCCTGTGCAGAGTTTTTGTGTAGCTGCCTGATCTATTAAGCTATTATCAACACTGAGCTTTCTGCAAACAAGTGTTCTGTAAGTGTGGAAATCTCACAGTTAGGTTCTTTATGTGCCTTAGTTACCAAATCTATGACACTAAAATCTTACTGTAGTAGGTACTATATGAATTGGATGATGTTCTAAGAGATGAAAAATGATTGCAATCTATGACTTAGCTATGGTTTAATCTGAGTCAAAATTATTCTGCAGCAATGATTTGGTATTTAATTTTTAGAACTCAGTTGAGGGCCATTTTGAATGCCACAATTGGTGGGACTGAATGTCACAGGCAGCCTATGTAAAGTCAAAAATGTTAATTATCATGTTTATTCTCTAAACTAGATTTATTCTCTTAATTTCTTTTTCTGGATTTTGTTTCATTTTCTTTTGTTTTCTTTTGTTTTTTAACCTCACATGCCACAGGACCATCTGAGCTAATGGCATCTTTTTGCTTCTTGGTGACATTCATTGTGGAGACTACTTTCCTCAAATGGGTCTTTTGTTCATTAAATGTTTATTAACATAAGTGATTTTAGGCTCTATTCTGGATACTTGTGGTGCACTTCTGTGCAAACTACTTCCTGCCCTTGTGGAGATTATAGAATAGGGAAACATGCCAGCATAGATCAGAAAACTGTAAATTACACAGTAAAAGGGGCTTTTTAAGAAAGGTACCAAAAGGCTCTCACATGTTCTGAAGAATTATGCAGACAACATTGAGGACTGACAGGTGGGATGAATTCTAGAAAATGAGCAATCACAGGAGAGCTTGGTTTTAGATGGTTGCATCAAGGAACTACACTAGGTAGAGGAAGAAAGAAGCAAGTAGAGAAGCCCGCCTTGGACAGACAAGTTGAATCACTTTTTTATGGAGTAGGTTAGGTATGAAGGGACTGGATGTTGTTGACTTTGGGTAGGATATTACTTTCAATTTTATAATCAGTCACCATTAAAATTTTAAAGCATGTGTCTGATAGAATTAGATTTGCCTACTGAAAGTTTTTTTTTTCTGGAATACAAAAAAATAACTTGAAAGGAGGAATGGAGCAAACATACCTGAGAGGAAAATAATTAGAAACCCTCTACATTGATGAAGGCTGATGGTAACTTAGATCAGGGTGGTGCCAGTGATGGTGAGGGAGACAAGGTGATGATGACTTGAGAAAAACGTGAAGTGTAAACTTGGCATTACTGTTGAGGGAATGTCTAAGAAAGAGGGAGGAGTCAAGAACAATGACTGTTGGTACATGGTGGGTTGAGCTATTCACTGAGAAAAGAAACCTTGGAAAAGAATTAGATTTTGGGATTCATTTGCTCTATTTTGTTTATGTTGCATATGAGTATAGATACATTTAAATCATACATGTTAGTGTGTCAAGGATCTTGAAAGATTCAGCCGAAAAGGAAAGCATTGCTTTAAACCACACAGTTGTCAAATTTCTTTCTAATAAGGTCGTTATTAGGTTCTGATATGTAAATTTTCCTGTCTAATATACATTTTGTAAAATGTATTGCTTTATATAGGGACATTCATGTGTATGAATCTGGAGGAGAAAATTTGACTATATCAGACTTTTGTATCACTCATTTACTGTAATTAAGAATAGATAAAACTGCTTAAAATAAAACTGCTTAAACAAACTGCTTAAACTGCTTTTCTGTGTTTCACAGAAAGAAAGATTATAAGAGATCCTTAAGGAAGAACTGTAACATTAAAGGCTCTGTAGTTTTCTTAAATAAATTAGTGTTTTCTTCAGAACTTCCATAGGTTTCATATTTAGCAATTAATCTTATGTTTCATATATGACATTTTACTTTGTATTTTAGGACTTGAAGAAATGGAGAAAATTACACTGTGATTCATTATTTTATAATGTTTACACTTTTTTTGTTTTTTCTGCATTTTTGCCTATTTCTATATAATTAAAATTTTCATTATGTTTAAAGTGGGTATCAGTTCATAATTCTCAGGGGCACTTATTCCAACTGTTCACTTGTTGGGTGTCAAGCATTAGTCTAAACTTTTAGTATTCTTCAATTTCTGAAATACAGAGTCTGCCAAAAAATGTGCACATACTTCAGGAAAATAAAAACTTGTGTAAATATTTTAATACTAAATCGATTGAGGCATCATGAGACTAATACAAATTACTTTTGGCCTCCACAGTTATAAAAGCTGTTCAAAGTGATGGTCATTAACTTTCAGACATTCATTAGTAGAACTAACTTCTTCTGGGTTAATCTTGATCATAGAGATTGCTATACATGCATTTTCAATTTCTTCTTTAAGAGCTGACAGTATAGTGGATTTTCTGTGACATATGACATTGTCTCAGGTCCCCCATACAAGGGTAACACCATCTGCTGTAAAACATCATACTACTCTTCTTTTCCTGAATTGTGTATATATTTTTTGGCAGATGCTGTATATTTTATTTAGGTTTTAATCTGTGTGATTTCCTAGAAGAAAAGACTCCAGTGTTTCCTCATCTTCTACTCCAGGATAAAATCTAGAACATCTTTTGGCCCTTCAGGTGTGGTAGTTGATGTTATGAGCTCTCCGTGACTCGTTTCACAATCTCGTCTTTCCTCACTATCACTTTCCACTAATATTCAACTGCTTGTAGTTTCAAAAAGTAGCACCATCTAGCAAAACCACTGTGTGGCTCTTCGTGTGTGCCTGAGTTGCCTTCACCATGTAGTTCAACCTCTATTGATTCAATAAATATTTATTGAGAGATAATGATGTAGTCACTTGGCTAGGAAATTGGGATTTTTTTGCAATACAATAAAACAAAAAGTCATAAGAAAATAATAATTAATGCAGTGTATTGTTATCTTCAAAGTAGTTACTCACAGTACAAGCCATGAATCTGAAAGATTCTTACAAAAAGGAAAGGAACAGACAATAACACAAGACTTTCTTTTCAACAATCTAAGATAAATTAGTGGGATAAATGAAACAAATTAACATATATATTAAAATATATTTGC
>RJWT010014259.1:0-21193 GCA_004365215.1 Cuniculus paca
TTAAACATTTTTTAAAAGATTAAAATGGAAAAACATGCAAAAACATTGTATAACTAATATAATCCACCATATTCGGTTATCTTTTTCTTTCAATATGTTAGTTTTATATTCAACTATTAACCAATACTCTTTTTGAGACAGGGTCTCACTGGATCATAAAGGTGAGTCTTGAACTTGCTATGTAGCCCAGGCTCATCTTAAATTCACAATCCTCCTGCCACAGCCTCCTAAGTGCTGGGATTGCAGGTGTGCATCGCCATGCTCCCACTTTAAATAATTTTTCTTTCTTTTTGCAGTGCTAAGAATTGAGCCAAGATCCTTCTACCTGCTAGGCAGGTACTCTACCACTGAGTTACATAAATTCTTAAAAGTGGATGTGGCTATTCTATACCAGGGCTTCTCAAATGTTAATGTACAAATCAATGACCTACCTAGGGATTCTATCAAATACAGGTTCTGATTCCTACCCTTAGCAGGGTTTTGAGCTTTTTCAATTTTAGGAAACGCCCAGGGCAGTTGCTGCTTCTGCTGCTTTCGCCCATGGAACATACTTAGATTCGGAAGGCTCCCTGTAAGTCCTCACACAAAGGTAGGCAATAAAAACACTCATACTCTTATTTTTGCCCCCTTTAGCTGGAGTCTAGACATGGTATTTGCATGGTGACCTTCATCTTAGTGTGCAATTATGTTTTTCTGCCTGTATCTTTCTTTGCAACTATGAAAGCTGGCTCACTGGATACTTATCTTGGTTGCACATAGATATTAGTCAGCCCTGAGTGTCGGGTGAAATTACTTCAGAATAAATATAAAATTCACCAGGAAACTTGCAGGACTCCCACAGGCTAACTTGATCTGTAGTGAGGTGCCTGCTGCACGATGACAGTCAAATGACTCATTTGACGTCAAGTCACACACAGACGTCATCCTGTTACCTGGGAAGACCTCCTTTTGCAGCAAACGATGCCATGAAAGGTTCTGGGAGGCTGATTATCTAACCTTCAACAGTGCATACCTTAGGGGCTCGTCATGGTATCTGCAGATCCCAATCCCTTATAAAGAGACCCCATCCCTTTCAACAGTTTATCTGTGATATTATGAACCTTGAGTTATCTTCTCTAATTCTCCATGTATGCATAAGACCAGAAAAGACTTTGAATCTGATTTTGAATTGTATGTGGTACTTTGGATGTACATTGCAATATGATATGTGAGAGTTGACTATCCAGGTCCTGATTTCATAGTCAGCAGAACTTGTGTTGTGGAACATTCACATGTCACTGAACCTAAGCATGAAGTTTGATTTGTCCAAAGGGGCAAATAGGATAATTGAGATAGTCCATGTTAGTAGCACAGACCTTGGTGTACAGTTACTGTTTTATAAGTATTTATTAGTTACATTGATGAGTACTACAAATGGTAGTTATTAGCATTTATTACTGCTTTATAAGATTTTATTTTTTCATTACTGGGGTTCATTTTAGTTTTATTTCTGGAATATATTGACATTAATCAACTCTCAAGTTCCTGTCACAACTGAAAAAAAAAGTTTGGAGCCTAAAAATTTAGATACAAGACTAAGCCCTGAATGTAGTCGATGTCCTACTACCCATTAAGTGTCCTTGTATCAATCATAAGCTTTGATTTTGCCATCTACATCTGCAAAGAGAAATATGTTACATAAACTGTGTATTGCTTAGTCTCTGATTACCCTTTCTCTCCTTTTGATGCCCCTCCTCTCCTCTGTATTCCTAAAAATTCTCCATGTTAGCACTTTCTAGGTTGTATTGAAATTACTAGCTTTCTGTGTCTTTCTAGTAGACGGAAAGTACCTTACAGCCTGGGAAAATTCAATCCAATTTTTGGGTGTGTTGAACAGAGCAGTTCATGTCAGTATTCACCTCATGTTCCTTTCTCATTTGCTTTCATGAGCTCAATTTTCATGCTACATTTTTCCTTTTGCTTACCGCCTTTCTTTAAAATTCTTCTCAAAATGCCTACCTGCAACAGGGACTGGCGAGAGGTAATAGACCAGTCTAGTGCTATAGGGGCAGCAATAGGGTAACACTAGAAAGAACTGGAGCTGGATTTTAAAGATCATATTTATGCTTTCAGTGACTACCTACTTATGCTTAGAACTTTCTTGCTTTTGCCAAGTATCTAGGGAAGCCAAGAGTCATCATCACATTCCAAGCAATTTGAAGGAAATCAAATCCAGGTGAAATAACCTCTGCTCCTACGGACCCATGTCAGCAGCTAATTTGAAGAGTCAGAGTTCACCTTCTGCAGCAGAAGCTAAGATTGTTATGTAACTTAAGGAAGATTTTCTGTTGAAAACAAAACCTGAAGATGCTCAGAAGATCAAATTAAACTCCTAACTTGCCATTCAGCCACTAAACATTTTGTGCAATCTAAAGAATATTACCAACACCAGGGTAGTAATTGTAAAGGTGCCAAATGAAACACTATATTCATCTTCCAGCCAGTATGATTTAAAAGTCTGCCCAGATTAGTTGGCCAGAAAACAGGCTGAGGTTAAGCTGAACTTTACAGTGTGGTTCGTTCTTAATGAGCAATCTTCTTTTTTAAAAAATGTATTTTGGAAGACTTGGTCATAGGTACTCTCAATTCACAACTTCTTTCTTCTCTTAGAAAAATTCCTTCCTGATGAAGAATTGTATGATCTAGACTGGAGTGGGAGGCTAAGAGAATAAATGTTATTGGCAGCTACTCCAGTAACTCCACACTTAGCTCTTACCTCATGAAGGTAAGGGATTAGCAGTGGTTGAGTATATAACCCAGGACAAGCATTCTGTTTATGTTCTAATAAATCATTAGGTGAAGTCAGGGAAGTGGGCACCAGCACCCTCATATTATATATTATGCTCAGGAAATAACTTATCCAGGGTTATTCAAATAGTAAGTAGTAGACAAGGTCTTTGTGTTATGAGCCAAAGAGAATGCCTACCACACCCACAAAACCTCGAGCATAGGCCATTACCACTCATTTTTTTCATCAGAATCTGGATTCTACATCCCATCAAATAATAGTTCTAAAACAAATCATCAAAATCTAATCTTAGGTTATAATCAAAATAGTATTATCTAAGCAGGCACTTTAAGCAATATATAGTTCTGTGACAAAAACAAAAAAGAGAAACTGGGTGGTGGGGCATGCCTGTAATTCCTGTACTTGAGAGCTAAGGCAGGAGGACTGCTATGAGTTTGAGGCCTGTCTGGAGTTCAAGGCCAGCCTGGACTGCACTACACAGTGAGATCAGTTCTCAAAAACAAAGAATTTAAAAATTTTTAAAAAAAGAAAAAGCAAAGTAAGCAATTTTTGACAGTTGAACCATAGTCGTATTTAATTTGGGGGTACTTAAGGCCAAGAAATTTATGATTAAATTGCCTTAAAAATGATTCCTAAAATTCTGGACTTATTTTATGGCTTCATATCTTCCATAGATTACCTAACTGCTTCTCTTCTTTATATATAATCAGAACTTGGGCCACTGATGTTTTCTGTCAGATATTAGTTAGTGATTTATAATGTATCTATGTTCAGTAGGCTAGTGATTACTCTCAAAAGTATATGACCCACTGTTTCATTTAGTATTCACCAGCTTGGTGCCAGATACTTCTCCTAGGTGCTTTGTGCCCTGGAAGTTTTTGCATATGTGCCACAGAGGACAGTACAAAGATCTTTGGGTAGCTTAGGAACTTCATATATAGTGTAAATGCTGAGCATATAGAATGTCCAATAATGATAATAGCTATAATAGCTATAATTATTACGTGTTTGCTATATACCAGTTACTAATAATGAGGTCTTTTGTTGGTTGGTTGTTTGGCTTGGTGTTTTGAGACACTCTCTCACTATATATTTCATGTATTGAACTCATGTATTCAAGCTGGCCTCCAACTCATGGCAGTCCTCCTGCCTCAGCCCCTCAAGTGCTGGAATTATAGGCAGGCACTACTATTCCTGGCTATGAATGCTTTTATATGTATCACATACTCTTCACAACAGCCCTGTGATAAAATATAGTTAGTATCATGCCATTTTACCAATGAGGAACCTGTGGCTTAAAACAATTATTATGTAGTTTGGTCAAGATTGTATAACTAGTGGGTCTCAGTGGTTGAGCTCTAACCCAGACCCATCTGACATAGTCAGCATTCTTAAACACTATGTTTTTCCCTCTGGAAAATTCCATTCTGTTAGGGTCAACAAAGAGTGAACCATGTGTTCAGTGCTGGGATATAAAGATGATTGGACATGGTTCCTGCTCTCAAGAAACACTAGTCCTCCAGGAAGAACAAATACACAACTGGTCTCAAGGTCACTCATTATGCCCTTATCCTGGAGGAGATAAGTCAGTGTCAGGCACAGTTTCTGCTCTCAACTCCTACTCTGCTCAAAGACAGATACAGAAACATGAACTCCTAGGAGCAATTGAGTCCTACTTTTGCTTTCCCATTTATGAGACATTTAAACCCTTACAGGCACCACAAGAGGCGATCTTCTAGGCTCACACTATTTACTGATGACCTCAGATAGACCATTTAAGTTCTGGAAAGCTGTTTACTCATATTGAAAATTGAAGTGAAACTATGAAACTACATCATAAAGTTGACTCTGAGGATTAAGCAATACAGCATATACCTAATATCTTTGCATACATTTGTGACTCTAACTCAAAAAATGTTAATGAATATTTCTGTCAGCATGCCCTCCCATGGCAGAGACCAATTAATGGTGGTATCTTCCGTTCAGTTTTGCAGCCAGATGTAGTGCAACACATCTGTAATCCCAGCACTTGGGAGGCTGAGGCAGGAAGATTGTGATGAATTTGAGACTAGCCTGGGTTCCAATGTGAGTGTTCAAGGCCAACCTGAGCTACATACTGATGCACTGCCTCAAAACCAAGCAACCAACCAACAAATGAACAAAAGCATTCAGTCTTACAAACTAACTCAAGCATTGCTGCAGCTGTCAGTTTCACACAGGAATAACCTGATACCACTTTGCCACAGCTGCCACACCTCTTGCTGCTTTCTCCCCAGGAGTCCACTCACCATCCTGGTATGCACAAAACTGGAAGTGCAAGGGAGTTGGCACACCATGTGGCAACTCTTCACAACTGGAGGGGGAGGGCAGTGGAGGATAGAAGCGTTCCACCTTATCCCCTGGACAGAAAGTTCTGAAGTCTTGTGCATGGCTCCTTAGCAGGTCCTGGAGGCAGTGAATCCCCATGGTCCACAGTAGTGAATAGCTCAGCGATACATCTCGTATTACTTTCTTTGCCTTGTTCATTCTCCCTGCTTCGGTCTCACTCCTCATCCCTGGAATCACTGGTCAAAATGACCTATCATGCGAACCCTTCATCTATATGACTGCAAATCCCTGATTTAGGCTCTGCTTTCCAGGCAATGGTGGGAGTGGGGAGAGGGTGAGAAAGGGAGGGCGAGGAGAGTTTCCAGACTGAGAAATGGATCGGCTAGAGAACTGCCATATCACGTTTCTGCATTCCCTCTATGACATCTCTGCCAAGTATCCCCCAGCCACCACTGTCACGTGTCCTCCAAGAGGAACATACTATCTCTCACACCAGTGGCAGCCACTTCCACATCACTGGCACCTAGAGTAACACCTGGCATATAACAGGAACTCAATGAATATTCTTAAATGAATTTTTAAGTGAAATTTTTGTTGACTTTAAAATTTTCAGTTGCAAATATTTGGTTTATGTGAGCCTACAAATGTACTTTCCTTTGTTGTTCAAGCATTAGAACTAGTTTCCAAGTACCCTGTTATAAGTTTTCGATTCTATAGTTTTGCTTTTTTGTTGTTTTTTTGTTTTTCAGAAAGGGAATTCAGGGAATCTTTCAATCTTTTAATGGCATACTTGAAATAAACAACAAAAAATGAATGGAAGTGAATAGAAACTATGAGTGTTTTTTAGTTATCTCATTGACATAGGATATTTTCCCCCTTAGATTTATGTTGCATAAAGGATCTAGTGGTACAGAAAGTAAAATAGATATCAATTTAGAAAGTCAGGCGTAAGTCTATATGACTTAATATTTCTTTTTAAGATTTAATTTTTCCTACTGAGTTATATATTTTAGAAGCTTTTTTTATTATAATAGTCTTTCATACTTATGATTAAGACTTTACAAAACATTACAAAAAGGATAGAAAAAACGATCAATAATTTCTACTACACAGAAGCTCCCCTTTGATTTTCTGACTTATTTCGTTTCAGTTCTATTTCTGTGCATGAAGTATAGAGATTTTATTGTATATACAACTTCTCATCTATCATTATAGCACACTTGATAATGTCATTTAAAATATATCACAAACATCATTGTTATTGTTATTATTATTACTGTTTGCTTTATGGTGTTTTGATTTTGGTGGTACTGGGAATTGAACCCAGGGCCTTCATACTGAGCTATAGTTCCAGTGTTTTTTTATTTTGAGACAGGTGTCACTAAGTCACTAAATTGCCCAGCCTAGGCTTGAAATTTTGATCTTCCTGCCTCAGTTTCCTAGAGTGCTGGGATTCCAGGCATGTGCCACAATGCCAGGCTACAAACATTAATTTTTTTAAATCAGATTTTATTGGGCCATTTTAGATACACATAATGACCACTGTCATCATAGAGAATTGGTATCTGTGTAAACATTATTTTTAAAGTCAGCAAAGTTTCATGCTTTCCTATGCCCTCTTCCATATTTCCACTGCTTGCTAAAGTTTCACATAGAAAATTAAATATCTTAAAATGGTATTTATTTGTATAATTTTTACAAAATAAAGAAAATAACCAAAAATAATACCTATTGATTTTTCTGGTAGATCTTTACCACTTTTTCCTATATCATACCATACACAGTGGTTGATAACTTTTTTATTTAACTTTTTTGTGAGTATTTCTTCATGTTATTACTTTTTGTGTATGTGTGTGGTTAAAGGTAAAATTCCAAGAAATGTAAGATTCTACTATGTGAGTATAATACACATTGGCTTAGCCAATTTGCCATTATTAATTTAGGTTATTTCTTATCTTTCACCAATATAAGTAGCATTGGCATGATGAGTATTAGATTAGATTTATACGGGTTACTTAAGTGGCTTTTCAGAGTTCTCATCTAAAAGTCAAAGCTTTTTGTAATGGAAAAGACAAAATTGTTTGAAATGTAAAAAATAAATAAATAAAATCTGACAGCTTTTGTGTGTACTCATCCCATTAACACTTGACATTAAACTTTATAATTCAACTACTTTCCATAATAAAGTTGCATTTGGTCACTGTTTTTTTTTTTTCATCCTCAGATTTACAGGTCAGATTATAGGATTGGTATTATATGTGAAGACAGATTCCCTTTCTATTCCTCCAAAAGTTACCTGCATTATAAACACATTTGTAGTCTCCAGAGGTAATGAGTTTTTACCAGTTAAAAATACTGGGTTAAAAGACAAGAGCATGTGGCTTTCCTATGGCTAAACGAGAATTCAATCTTGTCTGTGAGAAGCAAACAGCACAGATGCGGTAGAGGATAATGTATTTTCTACACTGGGGACTCGATTGATGTATCGTTATATTATCATTTAAAGTGCATTTGGGAAGGAATACAATTCCTTACCAACCGTGTATTTGCTTTCTTCCCATTACCTCTCTAAGAATGCTTGTATGGCTTCCAGAAAAATTGCTGGTATTTAGCAAACCTCATTGTTAGCGTTTCATTCTGCTCCAGGTCTCTGAACCTGAAGTCATTTGAAACTTTTAAAAAGTAATGCTTTACTTGAACTTTATAGGTCCATGAAACTCTACCTTATTAAGAGAAATTTTTCTGTGTGCATTAAAAGAGAGTTTTTTCAACCTCAGTTCAAGGCAAGGAGTTCAAGTTTTCGCTGCGTTAGTTCAGCAAGTGTATGGCTCAGTGAGCAGTGCATGCCGGTGGACCTGGCTTCCTCCACCTCGGCAGTATCTGGTTTCCTTCTGCCTTTTGCAGACTGACTTCTCCCTTCTGAAGCTGCCACCCAAATCATCTCTTCTACCTTTATAGACAATAATGACAGACCAGATTTTTAGTAAATACTTATAGTTTTTCCTCAAGTTAGGAACATTTGAGTTGCAAACTTTCACAGGTGTACTGTGTAAGACTCACTTTGTCAGATTATAAATGAATTAAATTTACAAATATTTTCCAAAATGGAACTCTTTCATAACTTGGGAACTTACTGTATCAGTAATAGGTACTTAGTATTAGTTTTTTCATATACTCAGCATCCTAGGAGACAGGTCAAATTCTAGCTCTTTTTAGATAAGGAAATTGAGGTTCACCAAAGAGGGAAGCCTCAACTTCACATCATGGCTAAGTAGCAGGAGACATTCAAAACTATACACATCTGGATCCTCTCCATTTCACCACACCCATTTAAAAATGTTTTACAAACCAATGCTGATTCTGTTAATCCTCTTGTATTAGAGTGAACTACTTGTTTAAGAAAAGAAAAAAAGAAGGAAAGAAAAGAGAAAAGTAGAGAAAAGAAAAGAGGAAGGCAGGGAAAGAGGAAAGGAGGGGTGGAATTTGCTGACATACCCTTACCCCAAGTCAACACTGACTCTGCAAACATGGTAAGTTCCTGGCAAGATCAAACAAGACATTCTTTCAGCATTATGTTGTAAGGCTGGTAAGGAAAATTAAAACATTATCCTTCCACCATTATAAGGTAGAGCAAGCTCAGGACATTCCCCTGGTAGAGCAATAATGACTGTTTCCCCACTTCTATTAAAGAAGTTGACGCGTCAAACACACCAGGTTACAGAAACTTCTTGTTTTCTCAACCCCATGTGATGTGACACCTTGCCTTTTTGCAGACTTTCTTTTCCAGCAGCTTCCCTTGGTCTCTAGGATCCTTCTCTATTAGACTTGACAATTTCAGTGTCAGTGCATTTCCTGCTGCGTTTGTCCTGCATGCCTCATACATACTTGTATTTTAAACGCTGTGTTAAGCAGCATCTCCTCTGGAGTCCATTCACATCAGCTGCTCCTCCTTTATGCTCCAGTGTACCTGGTGTTGTCTGTCATAATGTCCCTAATGCCACATTGCCTTCCATTGTTTCTCCCTAGTAAGCACAGGCCCTCCTATGTACAAGGACTGTGTCTTATTCTTCTTGGGTTGGCTCTGTCTAACCCAAAGGTTGACATGATGTGATCCTGAAATTGTGGGTTAGAGGATGAAAGGATGAATAAAAAGATAGATGATAATTATAAGAGCTAACGTTTGCCATATTCTGTGTCCCTGTAAGATAGAAATTATATTTAACCCCTGTTTTTCTCATGGGAAAACTGAAATTCAGCAAGGTTATGTAACTTGGCCAAAGTTACCCAACTAATGATTGACCAAATTTGTTCTCAGATGTGTCAGCTCTTTAAACTGGAATTTGTAACCATCATAGCTAACAGTATGGTAGCTACACAAAGGGTGCCTCCTGCTTGTGCCTTTCATAGAAGCAGCTTGGAGAAGCATCTCACAAAGCCAAGACAACCCCTTATGTGCTGTTTCCCTAACAAGTGCCCAAAATAGTACTTTTCCTTGTTAAAAAGTGCTATGTATTTTAATCCTAAAAGAACTAAAATAATTAGAGTCATTATTTCATCAGCCAAATATCATAACCCTAAAGAAAATAGGCAATACTGGAGTAATTGTTTGGGTTACAATATCTGAATACTCATGATTCAATTTTCTACCTTTTGTGTCTGGTTATTAAATCTTTTTTTAAAGGGCAGATAGAGAAAAAAATGTACATTATTAATTTTGTGACTGTATAAAGAATTCTATTCAGAGCCTGTGTTTTGAATTTTTATTACTTTCATTCCACTGAGGCATTGCCAATTAAACCACAAAAATGTATGCTTTAAGGACATGGAAACTTTCAGGAGCACAGTAGAAGAAAATGACATTTCATTGGCATCTGTTCATCTTGTCTCATTTTGTTCTGAGGCATTCTCACTTTAAATCAGTTATAACTCTTGAGAGTTGTAGTTGGATGTGATCTGTGCTGAGATTATAGTTATACCCACTGTGCTCAGGTTCCTGAATGAAAGGCCCCACCTTTATTCCTGGATGGGCATTTTGTCTCAGATCTCTGAGAGTTTGACTGAGGAAACAAGAAGGTCCTCACGGTCTCTCACTTCTTAAACCTCAATGAGAGCGCCAGCATCTAGCTGCCTGCAACTTTGTCTCCAACTGTCTTTGACACTTATTCTGAAGGCAGAGACCAAGGAAAAGAGCGTCCTACTCTTTCTCAGAAAGAGATGATAATCCCTACTAATATGTATTGAATGCTTACTGTGTGCCAAGTCCCTGCACCAAATCTTTAATGCATTATTTCATTTACTCCTCAAAGCACCCTGTGAGATAGGTACTAACTACTATCCTAACTTAATTTAAAATAATTTAAATATTTTATTTTTAAAAGATTTATTGAAAAGGTTTTTTCCTCTATTGCCCTCATCCATCTCACATAGCCAGTCAGTATTTTTAGGGTTTTTTGTTTTTGGTGTGTATTTCTGGAATTTTCTTTACAAATACAGGAAATTCTATAAGTATGTGTGTGTGTATGTGTACTCATGTGTGTTTCCTCTGTGTGTATGTATATATATGGATGGATGATAGCTAAATACCATAAGTAGGTAGAGAGAGATACAGATAGAGATGATAGAGACAGAGATAGAGGAGGAGAAAGAGGAAGATAGACAGATAGATAGATAGATAGATAGACAGACAGACAGATAATTTTTATGCCCTGTCTTCTATACCAGAGGAGTGTCCTATGTGCTATATTCTGTACAGTTCCTTTCTTCGATTGATATTGTATCTTAGATATCTTTATATGTCAGTACATTAAAAAAAAAAACAAAACATAGTTCAAGGCAAATTGTGCCATAATTTTCTTATCACAGTTTTAAAGATAAAATACCAGGCTCAGAGGTTAAAAACTTTTTTTACTTTTAATACTCAGGATTAAACCTAGAGCCTCACACAAGCTAAGCCAGCATTCTACCCCTGAGCTACATTCGTAGCCTATTTATTTATTTATTTATTTATTTATTGTTGTTGTTGTTGTTGTTGTTTTAAGACAAGGTCTTGCTAAATTGCCCAGGCTGCCCTCAGACTTGTTGCCCTCCTGCCTCAGCCTCTGGAACAACTATGATTACAAGTGTATTTCACTACTCCTGGCTCTCATTATCTCTGATCCTGGGATCCACAAAAATCTGAAGATTATCTGACCAAAAACATGACGGTTACACCATAGGTCCACTCAGTCCAACAGCTCTCTGTTCTGCTTCCTTCCTTTCTTTCTCCCTGAGTCTTGTAGGCACTTCTGGGTCCAAGTGAGTTAATGTGCTTTGTTATCTTCTCTCCAACTGTTTCAATCCATTTGACATATTTGGGGCTTCTATGCCTTTATTGAGAACCTTAGATTTCTGCTCTGGACAAACAGTTGGAGGCAGTTATTTGTCATGAGCTGTGGAAACTTGTGGCTTGACCATAGGTCCCAAAGTTTCTAATGTTTGGAAGGCAGTGTTGCATGTGGAGAAGGCAGGTAGTGTAGTAAAGGCTGCCAGAGTTTCAAACATATGAAAAACACAGTAAAATGCTGTTATCATCTCATGAAATTCTTTTTTTGTGTGTGTGGTACCGGGGATTGAACTCACAACTTTGCCAGCACTTGCCAGGCTTGTGTCGCTGAGCTATCTTATGAAATTCTTTCAAAATTATGCAAACCGAAAGTGCAGTATTATCTCTATTTTACAGCTATGGAAACTGAGGCTCAGAAAGTTGTTTTTCCAGAGCTGATCGTCATTAAGTGACAGAGAGTCAAACTAAGGTTCCTTCAGTTTAGAGTTCTTTGTATTATATCATCAAATGGCATTCAGAAAAGGCCTATGTTACCTTACTGGCACATAAGACTACATACTGTATTTAGTAAGACACTATACCTAAATCCAGGTTCACTCACAAAATAATCCTATGATGCAAATCTTTCTTTTCTACAAACTAAGATAAACTACTAGTGTAAATGAAACTATTTAGCATATATATTGAAATACTTTAAAACAATGGAATTTGTAGTTTGGAAAAGTATTCAAATTTCTTCCTATTTCCTATACATCTCTTTTATTTTCTTCTTTGTGTTTCTCATATAAGATCAACCATGTAATATTTGAGCTTATATGTCTCACTTATTTCACTTAACATTATGTTCTCAAGTGGCATCTATTTATCTATGAATACCTTAAGGTTGTCTTTATGGCAGTGTGGTAATCCACTGTGTGTAAATACTACATTTTCCTTGTCCATTCATTTGTTGATGGATATACATGCTGTTTCCAAGATCTAGCTATTAGAAATTGTGCTGCTACAAACGTGTATATATGTATATGTTTCTTTTTTGTAAGAGTCTTTTTGGTTTATGTCTTGTGCTCTGAGTAACTGCTTTGAAGATGATGATACATAGTGTTGTTCTCTTATTTGATTATGAAATTTCATTTTATTTTTTCATAAAAAATTGAAAAATAATTTTACTCTGAGAAATGGTTTATGATTAGCACAAGGTGCTGCTGTGTTCTTCAGCATATTACCATTAGATTAAAATGAAACACCTACTCCCATTTCTGCAAATCCATCATGCATTATTTTATTTCACTCTCAGAAATGTTTGAAACAAGGTTTTTAGCCAATTTTGGAAAGAACATTTCTCTTTCATAATGCCATCTGTAATTCCAGCACTTGGGAGGCTGAGGCAGGAGAATTGCTGCAGTGTCAAGGCCATCCTAGACTACACAGTGAGTTCGGGGGCAGCCTGAACTATACAGTGAGACCTTGTCTCAAAAATCAAAATAAAACAAAAATTACTAATAGTAATGTTTGTTATACGCCAAGATATATACTAAGCTACTCACATCTATTGTCTCAAGAGCTGCTCCTCATAGCAGCCCTATAAGACAGGCATTGTTGTTTTTATTTACAAACAGGACTTCATGCTTACCTGAGGTTAAGTGACTTGCCCAAGGTTGTTATAGCTGATAATTAGCAGGGGCTGGGTGACAGTCCAGCCAGGCTAGAATCAGAAGCTCCGGTGAACAATCACTGGGTTTTACCGTGACCGGGAGTGACTACCTACACTGGTGCTTAACAAGATTCAAAGTCCAAAGCCCTAGCCATTCACAAGTCTGTTAGAGTCATTTCTTACTGGCCAAAGATTTTAAATTTTACATCATAATTCTTTCTTTTTTCTTCTCTTTTCTTTCTTTCTTTCTTTTTTTTTTTTTTTCATACTGAGGATCGAACTCATGACCTGGCATTTGCCAGGCAGGTGCTTGTGCCACTGAGCTAAATTCCCGGCCCTACATCATAATTCTTTCCACCTTAGCCTCATTGTTCATGAAAAGTACGACAAATCAGTGCATATTGTTTTTAAATTCTGTTTGCATTAACACCTTTAGTTTGTTTCAAAGCTCTTTATGTGTACTATCTATTTGCCAGGCAGGTTGCTAGTAGAATTCTCCCTACCTTGTCGCCAAGACATTCCATTTCTTTCTAAGCAATGCCATTTCCAAGTATGGTCTTTTCAGACTAGATGTTTAGAAACAGAACAGCTTGGTGTATTTAAAGGATTGGGAACTAATTTCTTTCAGGAAAAAGTTCTACATACTGAACTCACCCTAACTTAAAGAACCAAGTTAGTCTACCAAATGGTGCCTAAAGCAAATTAGATGCCATGTGCTTTCCAACACTTTGGGACTATAGGCATGCTGTTTAGAAACCTTATAGGCATTTGTGCTACAAATAGAAAGATGTTTGTGTAGTTAAAGTAAAGCGACCTCCATATTAAAGCTACTGTCATGAAGGGGACACTTAGCAGCCAGGGGCCGCAGGAAAGACATTCATACTTCTGTGTGCTGTGGCAAAAACCAAAGATGGATTTTTTTTTTAATCTCATAAAAATTGCCTCACTTATTCTGGGTTCTCACATTGCTCTATAACTCTCTGATAATATGACTTTTCTTTCATTTATGACTATGAACTCTTCATTTATGACTACGAACTCCTTTATGTCAGGGACCGTGTCCTATTGCTGATTCTGCAGTCACAATATGATTCTCTGCACCTAGGCACTTGCTCAGAATTTGCTGAACTGAATTAATTATAGGCTGCCTCATTGTTCTCCTAGAGGGCAGAGGCCAACTCTTGGTCACTTCTGTGTCCATCAGAGCTGTACCACATCACAATGCACATTTTGCACTGAATATAAAGAGCAGCAAATGCTTATGGACTTCAGTCTGTTTCCTTGGTTGAGTTCTTTGTACTACCATTTTGCTCTTTCATAACAAAATTTTTAATATTGGGAGTCAAGGAGTAAGTGCCCTCACTGACTGGCTCACCCAATGGGTGAATAATAAAAGTTAAATACATAAAGTACCTTCTCAGGTGCCACAAAATGAGTCCAGAAAAGGAAGGGCTTCTCTAGGGTCTCATGGAGACACTGTACCAAAGCTAGGGACTAGAACACATGTTTCATTGCTTCCAGCCAAGAATTCTACCTTAACATCTGTCCCCATCCCTTTCTTTTCATCCCTACTGCTGTTGTCTGACATCAGACCTTGTCCCTCCCACCTGGAACACCACAGTCGCCCCCTCACTGTTTCACTGTTCTCTCTGCTCCCAACCGCAACACCTCCAGTCCATCCTCCACATGGTTGCCAAGGTGATCTTTTAAAGTGCAAATTGGATCATGTTCATTCCGATGTTTAAAGTCTTTCAAAGACTCCCATGGCCTATGGGATGGAGTCCCATGACTCACGCAGCAGCAAATGATCTACCCTCTTCCTCCTAGACTACCTCTCAGTTCTTTCTCGTCAAGTCTATTACCCATCCAGGTGCAAATGTCCTATTCACTGCACACTTATTCCCATTTCCTGTTCTTTCTGACCAAACTACATTTCACTCTCTTCTTGGTTTATAACTTCTTGGGGCTTCTAGACAGATAGGTGAAGTGTCTTTTACTGAACCCTACTCTTTTTATTGCTACACATTCTCTCTCATTAGAGCTTATTACTAAATATCTCATGCACTTTCGTATATCTTACTACAATTCTTTCTCTTAGTTTATAAATGCATCACTCTCCTAAGAGACCATGTACTTCTTAAGGACAGGGGCTAGGCACTATTTTTATTTGTATTCCCAGAGCCTGGCACTGGATCAGACATGTAATAGACACTCCATTATATTGTTGGTGACTCTCTGGAATAAATACAACTTTTATAACCCTTCACAGTGAATTAACTCAACTTATGGTTTCCTTTAAATTAAGCTCTACATGGAATGATAGTTGAATTATATAAGACTTAAAGAAAGAAGAACAGATTTGAAGAAAAATAGCACTGGGAAAATGTCTTGCTTTTATAGGGGGTGAACAAATGCTGCACAGAAACTGTGGGGTAACATTATCAGCATATTGGTCATACTAAGTGGACAGAGGACCTGCGTATTCCACTGAATCATCTTCTGGGTCACTGTCTCCCCACTACTTCCTCACTAGGGCCCTGTTTCCTGAAAGAAGTGAGTGTGGTCACCTGTTCAGTATAAGAACTCTGGTCACAGTTACATATTTCATCATGGGATACATTTTCAGGTACTTTTCCAGCTCAGTTGTTAAGCTCATTCCCACCTGATTTCACAATCGCTGAATTGTTCATTTGTTTATTTATTTATGATGTGATTCTCCTGGGCATCAGAGTCAGCTTCAAAATGCCACTGCTCCATCTGGTTTAAATAGAGCATGCTAAGAAGAAATAGAGACACAATGGGACTGTGAGGTTGAAGGAGAAAAGGAACTGCCTGGCAAACAGGAAACAGAAATTCAGATGCTTTTTCTTTCTTTCTTTAAGGCCTTGTTGCCGGGGGAGGAAAGCTATTTTCAGCAAAAAGACATGCTTTCTATCTGGAAGTTCACATTTCTATCTGCAATGATCTGATATTCAAAATCTGAGATTCTCGGTCTGAATGTCTTTATGAATCATGGTCAGGCAAGCTAGCCTCTGGGGCCCAGGACAATGGCCTTTGTTCTTCTCATTCCTTATCTATTCTATTTTTTTTTGGCCACTTAATATGCCTGAATGCAGGCAACCTTGTAGGTCATTCTGCTTCCACAACGGTAGGCAGTTTGGTTTTAGGCATCCTGAAAACCTGCTGAATTCTCCAGGGGAAGATCCATTCACCTTAATGATATATTTCGTTTGTTTGGAGTGACCGAATGGTGTGGTGGTGGAGATGTAGCGATTCGGCATCCCTCAGTTCCCCGGCAGAATCCCATCTCTACTATTGACCTATATGATCATGTGCATAGGGGTATGGCTTTGTTTAACCTCTCTAACCCTCTGTTTCCTTATCTTTCAAGTGAGCTAATAATAATACTTAAAAGTTTATTGAAAATTAATAAGCAATGTATAACGAACTTTCAGTAAATACACAAGAATCACAGCTATTTTTGTAAGACTTTGTTAGTTACTTTTCTTGTTGCTGAGACAAAATACCCGACACCCAAAGTTAAAGGGAGAAAATGTTTCTTTTGGCTCACAGTTTGTAGAGGTTTCAGTCCATAATTGGCTGGTTGCCAGGCAGGGTGGCACATGGCAGAGGAGCAATGGTTCATGGCAGACAGAAGGTTCTTTCTGCCCTTTTGTCTTATCCATATTATTTAGGGCAGGTAGCACTCACACCCTTAATCCTAGTGCCCTCGAGCCTACCATTGCACCATGAATCAATCCTGGCATCACACACTCTAGATCCAGCCACCTCTGAAAAATCTCCACCTATGACCACTTGAGGCTTTGGGACATCTAAACACAAGCCAAAACAGACTCAGATGTGCTTTCTCTTTGCATGACTACTGGTCCTCACTGTATCCTATGAAAAGCACAGGGAAGGTTGTTGGCCCAATTTGACATGCTTACCTGAGAGAAAGTGTTCCTAAACCTAAGAACTCTCCCCCTCTCCATTCTATTACTTTTTGGTTGCGGTTACATATCCTCCGTTCACCTTTTCTAAAGAATGACTCAGAGCCTTCCATTCTGACAGCAAATCTTCTAAACGAGAGACAATAGCAATCAAATATTTTGGCTTTTTTCACCAGGAGAGCTAATAGCTCCTTTTGCCTTCCACATTTAGAGAACGAAGGATACCATTTTAGAAAGCACTCAGCATACCTAATCTGATGGGGTCAAATCTTTCATTTATATTGTTTTTCCTTTTACCAAAGTGGAAGAGAGCAAGGCCTGGTGTCCGCTATGAAGAAGAACAGGAAAGCAGCAGAGAGCACAGGTGCAGAGCTGCCCGAGCTTTCTCCACACCCTATGGCTACTCCCAGGTTGATTGCATGTTGCCTGCTGTTCATTTGGCCCTTCCTGAAGGGGCTGAAGGGCAAAATTCAGCTTCTCCAAGTTGGGAAAGGTAATTAGAAGCTTCCGACTCTTACCAGACTGTCCAGTGAGTGTCAGTACTGAAATAGTGGGCACATTAGCCAAACAAACTTTCCCTTATACACTCAGGATCCTTGGGCCAGCATGGTCAGCTAATCTTACCTTTTATTTTAGGCATATAACAAGGACAGAAGCTTCTCAATTCGGAAGGATTAAAACAAATACTAAATTAGTTGCAATAGTAGTAGCTGTTGTCACAGTCAGATCTCAGAATAGAGCCATGTTTAAATAGAAGCATAGTTTCTCATGAAGTCTAAAACTGATCTTCTTGCCCAGTGACCACCTCTTCTCTAGGCAATGATTCGGGAACTTTTGCTTTTCTACCTTGTGATTCCTCTGCCTTCAGCAAAAGACTTCCAAGGTTAACAGATTCATTTGTGTCAAGCTGGTGGGCAGGAAAGAGAATGTACTGCAAAGGGAACATTTTTATGGGACAGGCCTGTTATGTGACATGGGCCAGAGCTCAGACACATGGCCGCAGCTAACTTCTATGGTGAAGTCTGGAAGAAAAGTAAATGAGTTTGGTGAAGCCAGCCAGTCTATGCCTCAAAATAATAATGACAAAATCCCATGTTTATAAAGTACTTAGTTTGTGCAAGACATTGTGCTAAACACTACCTACATTATTTTTAAATTCATATATACTAGTGCTTGCTTCGGCAGCACATATAATAAATTCATATATCCTAAAATCCACTTATTTAAAGTCTACAATTCACTGAGTTTTAGTATATTTGGACTTTTGCAATCATCACCACAATCAATTTTATAGCATTTTCATCATTCCTCAAATCCCATACCTACTAGCAACTTCATCTCTCTCAACTCTTATCCCCAACTCTAGGCAACCACAATATATTTTCTGTCTATATGGATTTGCTTTTTCTGAACATTTCATTTAAGTACAATACCTATATTCTTTCATATAATCTTCACCACAACACTAAAAGTATGCATGCATGTATGTGGGTAGGTATGTATATATGCGTGTATGTATTTATCTTGTGCTGGGAATTGATCCCAGAACCTTCACACTGAGCTACATCTCCAGTCCTTTTTAAATTTATTTTTAAATTTTAAAACAAGTTCTTGGTAAGATGATAAAGTACACAGGCTAAGCTCAGTATTTCAACTCTCCTGTCTCAGCCTCCCAGAGTTCCCAGATTACAGACATTCACCACCATGCCTAGCAGAAGGCACGCTATTCTCATTTTACAGATGAATTTACAGAGGACGGGGTTGTTTAAATGATTAGATAGAAATTTTAAACCTTGCCCGTTGTTGAAATTGATAATATTATGCTGTGTCTCCATTATAAAGAATAATCTTGGCCCGGGGATTTAGCTCAGCAGCGTAAGCAAGCGCAAGCACAGGGTCATGAGTTCAATCTCCAGTGCCAAAAAAAAAGAATAATCTTGTCATAATTGTTGGGGGGGCTTGCTTGCTTTAAAATGACTATCATGACAACAAACTCACTTGATAGCATGCTCCTTTGCTGAAGTGAAATGCACTTAGGAGTCAGAGAGTTAAAGGTCTGACACTTAGAACTACAGCTTACCAGGTACATATGAAATACACACTGCTTAATTTCTCTTCAGTCTCAGTATCTTCATCTGTAAAATGGGAATAACAAATCCCTGTTCACTGAGTGGAGTCAATGAGATTAACATACATGAAAGCTGTTCTTATAGTTTTACATAGTTGATAACCCTGCCAGTATTGTTCTTGCTTAGAAGTCAAGTAATTTAGCTGTAATTGAGTTGGAAATGTATGTTTCTATGTAGGACTTCAGGATACTGAAGAGGAATTATATTATTGTAATTTGCAGTTTACAGTAACCAGATCACAACCCAGGAGTGGCCAAGGCTCTGGGGGTGCTCTGGTACAATGGGAATTAGAAGAAAGGGACATATTCTCCAGAGTAGAAAAGTATATCCAGAGCCTTACATATTAGCTTCTGATCTCAGCTGGGCAAAGCAGCTTGTTATAGGCTCTGGAAGGAACCAGCTGAGGCAGTGCAAGTTTGAAGTTCCTTAAGAAAGAAGATAAATTGGTTGAGTTTCTGTAGGCAAAGAGCCAGTAATGAGGTTTCCAGCCTTCTATCACATGACCTTTCATCGCTTTCAGTTTAGCGAAAGATGGCTGAGCCTCTGATTCAGATGCCAAATGTGCAATTGAGGGACTCAAGGAGAAGGAACGAAAGGTGCTGTGAATGAGTGAATTGTGCTGCTATTCCTTTGGCCTGCCCCCCATCGTACCCCATCCTTAGCCATAATTATATTAAAACCTAGGCATGAGAGCAGAGAGAAGAAAGTGGGGCAGAGTGGAAGTTATATAGGGGGTAACTGGTTAAACTACACAGCCAAAAGCAAGCATCAGAGAAAAGGGCCTAAATTGTGAATGAGATAAAGGGCTTATTTCAGCCTTAAAAGTTTTTCCTAAACATCACTGACTCTGCAGGGGTTTTTTTTGTTTTTGTGGTACCAGGGATTGAACTCATGACCTCGCGCTTGCCAGGCAGGCGCTTTGGCAACTGAGCTGATTCCCCAGCCCTTGTCTTTTTGAGACAGGGTCTCACTATGCCATTCAGGCTGGCCTCGAGCTCAACTTTGTAGCCCAGGCTGGTCTCGAACTCACAACGATCCTTCTGTCTCAGCCTCCCGAGTGCTGGGATTACAGGCGTGAGCCACTACGCCCGGGACTCTGCAGTTTTTTAAGTGTATGGACAAGTAAGTTAACCTCTGTGAACCTGCGTTTCCAAATAGGTTTGTTACTGGGACTATGAGTTACAACCAATGCAAGCTGTAACCTGCACACATCTAGCGGACTCCATTCTTATACGGGAGTTGGCAAACTTACTTTGTAAAGGAGAAGATGCTAAAAATGTTTTAGATATAGTTGGTCACGTGATCGCTACTGGAATAATCAATTCTGTCATCATAGTGCCAGAGCAGCCATACACAATACATAAATGAATGGGCTCGGCTATGTTCCCACGAAATTATTGATGAGCAGTGAAATTTGAATTTCTAATCACTTTCACATGCTTCAAAATATTACCCTTTTGCTTATTTTTTCCAACCAATTAAAAATATGAAAACTATTCTTGGCTCATGGACTGTATTAAAACAGACAGTGAGCCAAATTTGGTTCATGGTCTGGTTTGCTGCTTACTACCTTCCCTTCCTCCACACCCCATAATAGACTAAAATATGTTTGATGCTCTCTATGGAGATGAAGTATGGTGTCCTGATTATTGTGAAATAAAAGAGTATATGTAGAGTGATCAGTATAGTGCCCGCCCTCTATAAATGCTCAAAAAGTAGCTATCATTACTGCTAGCCCTTAAAAAAGAAGACTATTAACTCTACAAGTGCCACTGACTTCTGGGAAGAGGGGCCATTACATTTTGGTTGTTTAACATTACTATATTAATATTTTATTACAATTAAAATATGTATTAACATTTAAAGATAAAAACTAGGTGGGCATGGTGTCTCACATCTGTAATCTCAGCAGTCAGAAAGTTAAGGCAGGAGGATCACTGTGAGTTCCAGACCAGTCTGGGCTAAGTAGTGAATTCAAAGCCAGCATGAACTACTTAGCAAGATCCTGTCTCATCAGTCAAACAA
>RJWT010014260.1:0-21191 GCA_004365215.1 Cuniculus paca
CACTGACTGACCCTGTGTAGAGCATGCCTCAGAGGTAACCCACCTGAGGGGGGAATCCTCCATCCTGGGCAAAAGACTGTAATCAGGAACATTATTTCCTGTACTTTTGGTGCTCTTTATGCAGACCAAGAAAGCGCTGGGACTCTTGCCATGGGACAGCCAAAACCTTGTAAGGATGCCAAGTGTCACAGGGCACAAATAGAGCATTCACAAAATCTGTTGGCCAAGCTACTTGAACTGGAGTTCCTCTGAAATCTGAAGATCATAGTACTACTCATCCTGTAGGGATATTGTGAAAACTATCCATAATTTATTAAATCAGTTAGTAGTATGCCTGGCATATAATAATTGCCTTAATAATCAGTGTCTTCTAATGATGATATTGAAGTTTTCCCTTTATTTTCTATGGATGAGTTTAGTTTGTACTTGGGAAGGTCACTCAACATTTCTGAACACCAGTTTTCTTTATCTCTAAATCTGAGAGGAGGGTCAACTAAACCATCTCAGTGTGAATTCTTAAAACTCACAGTTCTTCATGGTTAGTTACTCATGTCCTCTGACACTAGAATTTCCTTCTGGCTTCTATGCTACTGGTTCTGAACAGATCTTTGGCTAATTTGATCGTGTGTGGCTTGACTCTTAGGTTCTTTTTTTAACATAATCATGGAAGTCTTTGAAGAGGTTCAAAGGTGAGAGTTTTCTTACCAACAGGTAATAAGGAAAAAAAATGTCAAATACTGTAATATATAAAACATTCATTATGTAAAATTTAATAACAAATAAACATACACACAGAGCTTAGGTCCTATTCCAGTTTTACATTTTGAAGAGTACTGGCCCTACCTCTTGCACAAAATAGTCACCGAAGACTGTTACAAAGATTCTGCCACCTTATAGCTAACATCAGTGATCCAGGATCCCTGAGTGTTCCTGGATCGGTATAGGACCATTTAGAGATTTAGCGAAGGCCATCATCTCTGAGAGTAAAAGGCTATAGGACCAATTGGATTTGATGCTGTTGTGAGGCAGGTATGGGGAATGTCTCTAAAATATTTATGTGAACCTCCATGTAATGAATACTTTTAATTTTACTAATGAGAGCCCTTGTCTAACATTCACCAGGCTAAATAACAGACTACTAATTTCACCAACGGAAATATATTTCTGGCTTTCAGTATGTCAATTGCCAACTCCTAGTTGCAGGTTGAAATACAGATGACAGAATCCTGTGGCGGGTAATTGCAAAGAACACCCCTGCATTATGCTTTCTTGATCAGCCTGCAGGCAGCTCCCAGCTTCTACCTTAGATATGACTGTGTAGTATCGCAGCGCCACATGCTGAAGTTTTGGATTTTTAAAGTTATGGTAAAATATACTTGGCATAAAATTTACCACTTTAACTATGTTTAAGTGTACAGTTCTATGGCATTAAATACATTAATATTGTCATCCATCATCACCATCCATCTACAGAATTTTTCATTTTCCCAAACCAAAATACTGTATCCATGAAACAAGAAAAACCATAATCTTCCATTCCCCTCTTCATTCAGCTGTCATTATTGTAATTTCTGAGTTGACAAATTGAATGCTCTAACCACTATATACATGACATCAACCAATTCTTCTCTTTTTGTAAATTGCTTATTTCACTTAGCATAATATTGTCCAGGTTCAGTCAGGTTGTAGCGTGTGTCAGTATTTCATCTCTTCTTACGACTAAATCATCTTTCTTGTATGTATATACTATATCTCTTATCTATCTATGAGTCAATAGACATTTGAGTTGTTTTCATCTTTTGGTTATTGTAAAAAGTGTCAATGTAAGGATTGGCATGGAAATATGTACTGAATTATTTTGTAGTAAAATAATAGACATAACAATCTGGCATTTTTACTATGAACCTGAGGAACAAGGCAGTTAATGCAAGCAGAATATTGCTTAATCTTTACTATTATTGCAGTTAATTAAAGCACTTGTAATTTCTTATTTTTTATTAAGTTTATTGGTACAATTTAGATATATATAATGATCACATTCATTTAGGGAATTTGTATCTGTATATGATATATCTGGTTCCTCTTTTTTTTTTTCAATCCATTCCTCTACCTACAACACCTCTTCACCTTATTTACAAAGATTTGTTTCCATTTTACCCTTCTTTTATCATTTATCTTTCTTTTCCCTTCTTTTCTTTCCCCCTCTCCCTTACTAGTTCCCCTTTATTTTGAAGAATTACTTCCTACTTCATAGTACCCATTATGCACTTTGATCTTTATTTAACTTTTTTGTTTCTCACACCAAAGAAACAATGCAATACTTAAACACGTGTCTGATTTATTTCACTTAAGAATATGGTCTCAAAGTGCATCCATTTGCCTATAAATGTCTTAACTTTATCCTTTGTTATCGCTGAGTAGTACTCCATTATACTAAAAAAGCCATGTCTTCTTCATCCATTCATCAGTTGATGGGCATTTAGGTTGTTTCCAAGATTTAGCTATTACAAACTGTGCTGCTATTAAGACGGGTGTGCGTATATCACTGTGGTATGATGTTAATGCTTCTGGGAAGATACCCAGCAGGGGAATAGCTGGATCAAATGGAATCTTTAATCCTAGTTTTTGAGGGATCTTCATACTGATTTCCACAGTGGTTGCACCAGTATACACTCCTACCAACAGTGGAGAATTGTTCCTTTTTTCCCCACAGCCCCGTCCATATTTGTTATTAGTTGATTTCTCAGTAGTTGCCATTCTTTCTGGGGTGAGATGGAATCTCAGCATCATTTTAATTTGCATCTAATAACCAATGATGCTGAACATTTTTTCATATGTTTATTTGCCATTTATATTTCTTTTGAGAAGTGTGTATTCATCTCAGACGCCCATTTTTGGACTGGATCTTTAAATTTGGCTTTGGTTGTTTTGGTTTTTTTGATACTGGGGATCAAACTCATGACCTTGCACTTGCCAGGCAGGCACATGTGCCACTGAGCTAAATCCCCAGCCCTAAATTTGGGTTTAAATTTGGATCCATCTAATTTTTTCAATTCTTTATATGTTCTAGATATTACTCTTTTGTCTGAGGGACAATTGGCTAAAATTTTTCCCCACTCTGTGGATTGTCTTTTCACTCAATTGGTAATTTATTTTGCTGTGCAAAATCTTTTCAATAGGATGAGATCCTAGTTGTTGAATTATTGATTCTTTGTAGTATTTTATGTGTGATCAGGGTTTTGTTCATGACATCTTTGCCTACACCTATGTCTTCAAGAATTCTATCTATTCTCTCTTCCAGCAGATTTACTGTTTCTGTTTTAATATTTAAATCTTTGATCCATTTTGATTTTAGTTTAGTGTATGATGAGAAACATGGGTCTAGTTTTAGTCTTTGGCATATAGAAAACCAGTCTTTCCAGCACCATTTATTAAAGAAGCTCTTTCTTCCAGTGAATGCACTTGGCTCCTTTGTCAAAGATAAGGTGGTTGGGTGTGTTTGGAGTTGTTCTGCATCTTCTAACCTATGCCATTGATCCTCAGGTATGGTTTTTTTTTTTCCTTTGTTTGTTTGTTTGTTTGTTTCTGCCAGTAGCATGCTGTTTTTACTCACAGTGGCTTTGTAGAATAATTTCAAATCAGGGATTATGACGTTCCCTCTCTTGCCTTTGTTACCTAAAATCATTTTTGCTAATCTAGGTTTCTTCTGGCTCCAAACAAATTTTAGGAATGTGTTCTCTAGTTCTGTGATGTATGCCAATGGTATTTTGATTGGAATGGCATTAAATCTCTGTAACAATTTTGGGAATATGGCCATTTTCACTATGTTGGTTCTTCCTATCCATGAGTGAGGAATGTCTTTCCATTTTCTGATATCTTCATCAATTTCTTTTTTCAGAGTACTATAATTTTCACTGAATAGACCTTTTACTTCCTTCGTTAGATTAATTCTTAAGTATTTTGTTTTTTAAATGCTTTTGTGAAGGGTATTTTTCCCTAATTTCTCTCTCACTGTGCTTGTTGTTTGTGCAAGGAATTCTGTTGATTTTTGAGTGTTGACTTGGTGTTCAGCTATGCTACTGAATTCACTTATTAAACCTACAAGTCTTTTGGTGGAGTTTTCAGGATCTTTTATGTAAAGTATCATGTTATGGGCAAATAATGATAATTTCTACCTCTCCTATCTTTATTCCTTTTGTTTCTTTTTCTTGTCTAATTGCTCTAGCTAATGTTTCCAGAACTATATTGAATAGGAGTGCTGCTAGTGGACATCCTTTTGTTCCTGATTTTAGAGTGTAAGTTTCCAGTTTTTGACTGTTTAGTGTGATGTTGGCTGTTGGTTTGTTATGATGGCTTTTATCAGATGGAGATAAAGACTATCTATTCCAATTTTATGTAGGGTTTTTAATCATGAATGAGTGTTGGAATTTGTCAAATGCTCTTTCTGCCTCTGTTGAAATGATCATGAGATTTTTGTCCTTAGCTTTGTTGATATGATGTATTACAGTTATTGACTTGCATATGTTGAACCATCCCTACATATCTGGGTGAATACTACTTGGTCATGACAAATAATCTTCTCGATGGTTTGCTGCATTTTGTTTGCCAATATTTTATGGATGATTTTTGCATCTATGTTCATTAGAGAGATTGACCTGTAGTTTTCTTTTTTGGTTGGATCCTTCTCTTCTTCCCTTTCAATTTTGTGTAAGAGTTTCATCAGTAGTGGCATTAGATCTTCTTTAAGTTTCTTGAAGAATTCAACAGTGAACTCATGAGGACCTGGGCTTTTCTTTGCTGGTAGGTTTTTTAAATTACATTTTCATTTAAATTACATTTTCCTTTATAGATAGTGGGTTATCTAGCATTTTTATATCTTCTTGATTCAGTTTTGGAAATTCATATGTGTCTAGGAATCTGTTCATTTTGTCTGTGTTTTCCATCTTATTAGAGTACAGCTTCTCAAAGTAGGTATATGGTCTCCTGAATTTCCAGAAATCATAGGATCCATTGTAATTTCACTTTTCATTCTGAATTGAATGAATTTGAGTCTTATCTTTCTTTTTGATAAGGTTGGCTAAGGGTTTATCAATTTTTTTAATCATTCAAAGAACCAATTCTCCAATTCATTGATTCTTTATCTTGTTTTCTTAGTCTTGATTGCATTAATTTTTGCTCTAATCTGTATAATTTCCTCCTTTGTATGAGCTTTGATTTTGGTTTGTTGTTCTTTCCCCAGAAGTTTCAGGTTCAACATTAAGTTGTTTATTTGAGCTCATTCTGTTTTCTTGATGCGAGACTTCACTGCTATAATATTTTTTCTCCAGGCTGTTTTCATCGTGTCTCATAAATTTCAGTATGTTGTATTGGCATTATCATTTAATTGTAGATACTGTTTAATTTCTTCTTTAATTTCTGTGACCCATTGCTTGTTTAGGAGGGTACTATCCAATTTTCAGATGTATATTTATTTTCTGTGATTTCTTTTGCTGTTGATTTCCAATTTCATTACACTATAGTCAGATAATATGCATGGGATAATTTCAATTCCTTTGCATTTATTTAAACATGTTATGTGGGCTAGTATATGGTCTATTTTGGAGAACATCCCAAGTGCAACTGACAAGAATGTGTATTCTGATGTTGTGTGGTGGAACACTCTGTAGATATCTATTACATCCACTTGTTCATAGGTTTGGTTCAGTTATGATATTTCTTCGTTGATTTTTTTGTCTAGTTGATCTGTCTATTTGTGACAGTGGGATATTCAGGTCCCCCATTACAACTGCATATTGTTGCTTATTTTATTTTTCATGTTCATTAGTAATTGTTTTATGTAGCTGAGTATACCAGTATTTAGTGTATATGTATTTAAGATTGTTAGTTCTTCATCTTGGCGTTTTCCCTTAACAAGTGTGTAATGACCTTCTTTGTCTCTTTTGATCGGTCTTGGCTTGAAGTTCACATTGTCTGTGAATAGAATAGCTACCCCTGCTTTTTTCTGAGTTCTTGTTACATGGAGTATTGTTTTCCAACCTTTGACTTTCAGTCTATGAATTTCTTTTTGCATTAAATGTGTTTCTTGTATGCAATATATTGTTGGATCTTGCTTCTTGATCCATTCTGCCAGTCTATTTCTTTTGATTGATGAATTTAGACTATTTTTACATTGGTGGTTATAACATATGTATTGGCTTATCCTACTCATTATTTTCCTGTTGCTGGTACACTGTCTTTCCACTCTGTTTAACTAATGGCCCTGATTGGTGACTTCTTTCTTTTGGCTTTCTTGGAATGATAGTCTTCCTTATCTTTTTCTAGAACATCCCTCAAAGCATTCCAGGGAGCTGGTTTGGTGGTCATGAATTTCTTCAGTTGTTCTTTGTCATGGAAGTATTTTATTTTTCCATTAATTCTGAAAGATAGTTTTGCAGAGTACAACATTCTGGGTTAGAGGTTGTTTTCTTTTAGGACTTCAAATATTTCACTCCAAGTTCTCCTTGAAGGGTTTGTATTTGCTGTAATTCTGTTGGACTTTTCTATTTTAGGTGATTTATTTCTTTAACCACTTTTATTTTGGGGGGGTAATGGGGATCGAACTCATGACCTCCTGCTTACCAGACAGGCTCTTGTGCCACTGAGCTAAATCCCCAGCCCCTCTTTAACCACTTTTTAATATTCTGTTCTTGTGCTGAATTCTGGAATCTTGATTATTATATGCCCTGTAGATTTATTTTGGTCATGGGTATTTGAAGTTCTAGATGCCTCACTTATTTGTATGTCAAATTCTTAATCTATGTTTGGGAAGTTTTCTGCCATTACTTCTGTGAAGAGGGTTTTCATGGCATTTTTACTATCTCTGGCTTTCTCATTGACTCCTATCAATCTAATGTTATTCGTCTTTGCTTCATTTTATAACTTTTGGATTGATTTTTCATGGTCCTTTGCTATTTCTAAGATATCTTTTGCTTCATGGTCATTAACTACAATTCTGTCTTCTGGATCTGGTATTCTATCTTTGCCTTTGTTCAATCTGTTACATGTACTTTCAATGGAAGTGTGAATGTCCTGGATATCTGTCTGAATCTGTTTCATAGCTTCCATTTCTTTCCTATGTTGGGTATTCATGGTTGCCATCATTTTTCTAAGTTCCTCTATTTTTTTCACCTGTGTCTACTGTAGATTCATTAGGCATGCTTTTCATTTTGATTGTAATTTCTTTAATTACCTGATTCTTTTTTCTATAGCCACATCCATTTGTTTTTTTACTTCTGCAGCTATCATTTCAGAAAGTTCCAGTGTATGACTTCTGTTTTTTTCTATCTCACTGTGATTTGGATTTGTTCTGGGTGAGCGAGAGGTGTGGGATTGCATTTTGTTTCTGCGTCTTGTAATTTTCTATTTTGTTTTATTTTCTATGTTGGTGCTTATAGATTTGTTACAGTAGATAGCTTTATCACTACTATCAAGTCTTCCCTAGGAAATGTCTATTATTTAGAGATGTCTTCGAGGTGTAAGTGGTTCTTTGTCTTTGTAGCTATCCCAAGAACCAACCTTCTCAATTTATTAAGAATGGGAGGTTGTAATCTATTTGGCTCTGCACTCTATCCTTTCATACTGGACTGTAGTGATAGTTATTACCTCCAAGCAATCACAGTGTTGTCATACGAGGGAGAAAATTTGGTTGCAATATATATGACATCCTGGCTAAAGTAGCACAAGTAGCAATAATAATAGCATCAATCACAGCCTAGTAACTGACCAAGTGTAACAACAATTAATTTGATACCTTTAACCATAGAAGCAAACTTTACAGCAATTATATAATGAAATCCAACTTATACCAGGAACTTATGTGCAATGAGTTTCCTCTTGGTAGATTGATTTTGCCTTCTGACTCCATAAGGCCCCCTGGAAAAGTTTTCCTTTACTGCTGAGCCACTGGGACCATTCTCACTGGCACCTGTGGTGCTGCTGGACCACTGGGCTGTAATTTCCTCTCAGTACAACTGAAAGCATTGATATTATGGAAGAAAATAGTTTGAAAATCTTGATTTGGTATCATGACTTTTTTTAATGTCATCTCCAAAATAGCTTTTAAAAATATCATTCAGTTGTTTAATTTCCTATATGATATTTTCATTTTGCAAGTCAGATTAATTTCCACAACTATTTTGTGATTCTACTAGGATTGTAGGATGCAATTCCATAAAGCATTATATTCTGTGACCTCAGCTTCTTCATTGCCAAATGCTGGAATGTGCCCTCATCTCCCTCACAATCAGGAGGACACGGTACTTTTATAGGTTGATAATAATCTCCCTCTGCAAGATCATGACTGTGTAAAGTGTCTGCCCTTAATTCTGGTGAGGACTGAAAATGAATCTAGTAGATTGCATATTAGCACAAAGTTTGATGGGTTTGGATTCTGTGCAGGATGAACAGTTTGCTTCTTTAACTTATATGTGTGAGTAAATGTGTTTTTAAAATCACAAGGACCAGCCATGTGTTCACTTATGCTCATGCTGACAAAAAGCCTCTGCCCAGACTCTGAGATCTGTCCTTGACATACAGGGAAGGTATATGTGAGCCCTGAGATGAGTTCCTGCCTCTTCCAGCAGTGAATTGCACCACACTGGAAAAGTTGACCTCAGACTTTGATCATACATTTATAAACACATTTTTTTTAATTGAGTGCCTACGATGTGTCAGATCCTCTCCTAGGAGATTAGAGTACATTGATGAGTGGAGCAAAGTTCCCTGCTCTTGTGCCATTGAATCCTAAGTTGAATTTGAAATGGTAGCCACTAGCTACATGTGGCCATGTAAATTAAAATGTAAATTTAAATTCATTAAGATTAACTAAAATTAAACATTCAGTTCTTTAGTTTTACTAGGCATATTTCAAGTGCTTAGCAGCTAAATGCAGCTAGTGGCTAATGTATTTTTTTTGTTTTGAAGAAAATATAACCAAACGAAATAAAACAGAATAGAGTCAATCACAACAAAACAATGAACATGGTACATGACTTCAAAACAAGGTAAAAGGAAATCAATAATGGCTACCATAAGGCCTCTTGTTGTCTTCAGATTAACTGCCCAAACCATCAGGCATAAGTAAAATCAAATAAAATAAAACAGAATAAAACCAGTAAAAAAAAAATGAAAGCAATACAGAACTTCAAAACAAGATTATAGTAAAACAACAGCAGCTACCATAATGCTTCTTGTTATCTTTGGAGTAGTTGCCTATACCTTCAGACATAATACAATCAAACAAAACAAAATAGAGTAAAATCAATCAAAACAAAACAATGAAAGCAACACAGGGTTTCAAAACAAGACAATAAGAAATCCATGATGGCTACCATTATATATCCCATTATCTTTGAAATAGCTGTCCATGCCATCAAGGACAATAAAATCAAACAAAACAAAACAGAATAAAACCAAACTAAACAAAACAATGAAAATAATATGGGTTTCAAATCATAATAGATTTATTACAATGGCCACTGCCTTCCCTTTTTAGACAATTCCTCCCCTTTCACTTTCACAATATCTATTGTGTATTTTGGATCCTACTAACTCCTGTAGTTTGTTATACTGGGGAGACAATACAAAATTCACCCATGTAAATCTGAACCATTTCATCCATGAGCATGATCTCAAGTTCTATCCATTTTACCTACAAGTGCCTTGTGGTTATCTTCCTTTATAGCTCAGTGGGTTTCCACCACATAAAATGCCATGTCTTTCTTACCCATTCCGCAGATGATGGGCAGGCTAGCCCTACTTTTTTTCTGGCTCTCTGTCACATAGGGCATTGTTCTCTCTCCTTTGACTTTCAGTCTATGAATTTTTTTTCTAGATAAATGTGTTTCTTGTATAAAGCATATTGATGGATCCTGTCACCTGATCCACTCTGCCTGTGTTTCTTTCTATTGGTGAACTGAGGCCATCTACATTAATGGTTTTATGGCCATCTTGTACTGCCTTGTCTCTGGCATGCTATTTTCCTGCCATTGGCTCCTTATTTTTTTCCCTCCATTCAGTTGTCTGCCCCAGTTGATGGTCCCCCTCTGCTGCTGTTCCTGAGACCATGGTCATTTTTATCTCTCTCTAGAATGTCCTTTAGTGTTCTTTGTAGGGTTGGTTTGGTGGCCATGAATTCCTTGAGTTGTTCTTTGTCATGGAAGTATCTTGTTTCTCCATTAATTTTGAAAGAAAGTTTTTCAGGGTACATCAGTCTGGGTTGGAAGTTGTTTTCTTTCAGGACTTGCAATACTTCACTCCAGCCTCTTCTTGACTTGATGGTTGTGTTAAGAAGTCTTTTGTGATTCTGATGGGTTTTCCTTTATAGGTGATCTGTTTCTTTTCTCTAACAGCTTTTAATATTCTGTTCTTGTGTTGAATTTCTGGGATCTTGATTATTATATCTCTGGGTGTAGATTTCTTTTGGTTTTGGCTAGCTGGAGTTCTATATGCCTCACTTATTTGAATGTCACTTCCTTTTCCCATGTTTGGAAGTTCTCCCATATTATTTCTGTAGATAGACTTTTTATGTCATTTATGTTGATCCCTGCTTTCTCACTCAAACCTTTTATTCTTAAGTTATGTTTCTTTTCATTGTCTTGCAGCCATTGAATTGTTACTTCCTGGTTCCTTGTTATTTTTAAGAGATTTTTCCTTTCATGATCACAAGCTGCAAACCTGTCTTCAAAGTCTGAAAGTCTATCTTCTGCTTCTTTCTAATGGTTTTGCCAGCTTTCAATGGAGTTTTTAATTTCCTGGATAGCTCTTTGAATCTGTTTCATGCATTCTAAATCTCTCTTATATTGTTCATTCAAGGTTTCCCTCATTTTCTTATGCTCCTCTGCTTTTTTATCTTTGTCTTCTTTAGAGGTGCTTAGCAATTCTTTTATTATGTTTTTCATTTCTTCTTTTACCTGAAATAGTATTTCTGTTCTAATTTCTTTTATAGGCTCATGAAGTTGTTTCTTTACTTCAGTTGACATCACTTCAGACTTTTCAGGTGTGTGACTCCCAATCTCTTCTGTGTTTACCTCTCCTGGACTTGTGCTGCTTGGGTTGGAGACCAGAGACTGCCTTTTGCTTTTTCATCTTGACATATTCCTGGGTTCTTCCATACACGTGGGTAGTGGGGTCCCAGGCACTTCCTGCATTGGCTACAATTTCTCTGAAGTGAGATTGTTTGGTTCTTCTAGCCAGTGCTGGCTATGGGTATGTGATGGTGGTCCTTGGGTGCTCTGGTGCCAGTCTGTCTGCTGTTTTCTCCCCATCCTGCGTTGGTTCTCCTATGTCTGGTGCAGTGTGTTCAGGGGTGAGCTGGCTACTGGCAGGGAACCTATGAGATGTCCTCTGGAATGCACATGGGGGCAGGACTCAGTCCAAGCAATTTCCACAGATCTGCACCCAGCTTGGAGCTGCTGGAGGAATCTCAGAGCAGTTCTGGTTCTGGGCTTATCCTGCCCAACTCCAAAATGGCTCCCAGCAGGAGGACTGAGTCCTCTGCACTCACCACCAGCCAGTGTGGTCTTCCACATCTGCTGCTCTCTTCCACCACTGCATCTCTTTGCAGAGGCCTCTGGGGTCACCAGCAGCCACCGTTACCATGACTGTGTGTCCCCAGGTTCCAACAGCTCCTCTCATATGGTGAGTCTGGCTCCAGGCAAAGGTACCACCAGCTACTGCCTTCTTCTTCCTTTTTTTTTTTTTACTTCTGTTTTTCTTTTTACTCTCTCTGTGGGCTTCAGTTCACACTTTAGATTCTTCTTTCCAGGGACCCACTTCCTTCCTTCTTGTCTTCCCCATGATGCTATATTCCAGCATCTGGACTGTGTCTCTCAGAGAGACTGTTTACTGTTCTACCATCTTCCCAGAAGTCGTGGCTACTATATTTAATAGTACAGATATAGAAATTTTCCATCATCACAAAAATTTCTTTTGGGTGATAATATGGGAAAAACATAATAAATATTTGAAGTATGGAATTTTAGAATGTTATAGAAAATAGAAATGTGTAAGAGGGCTGGGAGTGGGTGGAGGCAGAGTATAGCATTAAACAAGGTGGTCAGGGTAAACCTTTCTGAGAGGTGGGATTTAAACAGACTTGAAGGAAGTGATAGATAACTGAGGGACAGCCCAGTGAACAAAGAGGGCACCAGACTACACCAGGAACGTGCTTGATATGTTGCTGGAATTAATTGCAAAACCAGTGTGTATGGAGTTGAGTGAGAAAGAGAGAAAATGGTAAGAGAAGAAATCAGAAAGTGAGAGGGTCTGAAGGATGTAGGGCTGTGAATACTGTTAGTGGGTTTTAATACTCTGAAGTAGGGAACCACTTCAGGGTCTTGAGCAGAGTGACATGATCTGTCATACTGGAGTAGTATCACACTTGTATCTATATTGAGAATGGAGTGAGAGATCTGTGAGAAGGCTATTGCAGTAGTCAGCTATGTTCATGTGGTGGCAATGGAAAAGATGATACAAGGTCATTTTGAATGTAGAGCCAATATGATTTCTGATAGACTGGAAGACTAAAAATGCTTCCAAAATACTCCAAGGTTTTTGACTGAAGTATTGGAAGATGGAGTTGACATAAACTGAGATGGTGATGGCTGTGGCTAGAACACGTATAAGTGTAAGTAAGCTACCTATTAGACATCTGGGTGGATATGTCAAGTAGAGTCTGATACTAAAAAGGAGGTATGGGCTGGAGAGATCACTTGAGACTCATCAGCTGTAGAGTCCCAGACTGAATGGACCACAAGGGAGGTCTAGTGGATGCTCACAAGAAAGTGAAGATAGAGAAGAGAAGATGCACAAGGACAGAGCCCTAGCATTTCCATCTTTAAGAGGCTAGATACAAGAAAAAAGAAAAAATCAGCAAGAGCTGATAAAGAGAAGGCAGTATGGTAGGAAGAAAGCCGAGGATTGTGGAATCCTAAAGCCACATGGAGAAAGCAAAAGAGAGGTGCCGGTGTCACATGCTGCTGAAACATCAAGTAATGAGGATTGGGGACCAAGCATTGGGTTTAATGCAGTGAGTTATCAATGACGTTGACAGCAGCAGCTTCAGTAGATGGTGATGATCAAAAGCCTGATACGAGTATGTTTAAGAGAAAACGTAAGGGGAGCATTTGCAGCTATAAATCATTCTATGGTGAAATTTTACTGCAAAGGAGAAATTTCTTTTAAAGGATTGGCAAATGGCACATCCCTAACATTTAAGGGATCCAGGCCAAAATGGAGGCCTACATATGATATTTACAAATACACAAAAGTTATATATCTAGCTAACCAATCATTAAATAAATATATTATTTCCTTAACAATGACAAATAAATATTCACAAATCCTTGGCAAGCGAGATTCAGATTAGAATTCTTGGGTTTGGAGTACTGGGCTACGACTTGGTGCAGGGAAAGGATTTGTGGTCTATACCCTTCCCTTCCAAATGCTGCCTCCAGCCCACACTGTTAGGAGCTTGTGTGCATCTCGGGGCTCTCCAGACTCCCACAAGTGATAATTCCTTTGAATATTTCATGAGCCTAGGAGTCTGTAGTTTGGCAGTTTGGGTAAGAACAACTCAGAGAAGCAGAGTATGAATACTGTAAAAAGGAACAAAGGACAATCCAAGCAGGAGCTCTTGAGGGACAGAGTGCCTGTAGTAAGATCCAGAGATCAGGGAGCACCAGCTCTGGGCAGTACTTTTTCTTGTCCCAGTAGATGCTCACCCATGGGGCAGGTGTTCACCATTAGAGCAGGTAGGTGATTCACTCATGGGCAGACCAGGTAATTATCCATAGAGCAAAGGACAGCTAGGAAAGGGCAAAAGGTGGCCCTTTCATGTGAAAGTGAAGGATAAGGGCCCTATTACTGACCTTTGCAGCTGAGCTGATAGGGAAATGGGGTTCAAAAAAGATGAAGGAAAATAATAACTTGTTCATTTGCTCATGAGAACAGTCTAGTAGAGAGAGAGCAAAAGATGATGTGGAAGAGAAAAAGGATGACAAAGCAATGTTCTGAGTAGGCCGAAGAGAAAAAACTCTTGCACAGGTATGGAAATCGGCTCCAGATATAAGCTGCAATAGTTTTACAGTAGTAAGACAGAAGGCAGAGGAGGTAGGTGCTGGTGTGGTAAGGAAGTGGATGTGGTGGGGAGGGGAGGGAAATTCTCTTCTGAATCATTAATGCTGATTAAGCGCTGCATCAGGTAAAAGCTGATTTTTTTTTTGAAAATTTCTACTTGTGCCACTCATAACTCATTGTTTGTTAAATATAGTAAAGATTTATACACCATAGTACATAGCTCCTTCCCATGCACAATTTCTCCATGAAGAAACTGAAGCAAAAACACACAGTATGTGATGAGACACAGAGCCATGAAATAGGAGAAACAATTCTGTGTCTGTTTCCTTCCCATTCATAATACACCTAGCTGCTTTCTCTGGCCTTTCAATTATATTTCTTGACAGAGATGTCTGGGAGCCCCCAAATAAGAATTCAGATCTTGGAAGCCTCAAAGGAATTATTTCAGGTTTTTTTTAAGTCAATAAAGAACTGGAAAGATGAATAAGAAGTAAAGAAATCCTCGCTTCTCACAAGTAGTATCAAAACATGTGACTTCTTTTCAGATACTGAAATCTATGACATTTTGTGTCCTTTGCCTATACAATTACTTTCTATATAGTCAAGTGATTTCAGCAGTTCCCAATTCTTCCCCGGACGGAAGGAAAGTAGTAGGGGGTGGGGTAGAGATGAGGCATTGAACCAATCAACCTCATTTGTGAAATGTGGATAAAAACCATGGAGACTAGGTTGAGATCAGCTTTGAAACACATCCTAGAGAATGTTCAACTTCACAGGACATAAGGGGTCGAATATAGTGAATAACACAGGAGAAAGAGAAACTTGGTAAGTGGGTACTGCAGCATTTTTCTCAAGGATTTCACCGTGTGTCTCAGTCTCCTCTCTTACACATTCTCTGCTAGTACCCTTAGTGACTCCACCTTTCAGTGTTGCCATTCAGCCCCCAGTAGAAGATCTGGTTATTCACTTTAGTGTGGAGTCATTTTCCTGAAGACGCCCTTTTCTGATCAGTGTCACTTGACCGACCTACTTGTACTCGGTAAGCCTGCCCCGCTTCCTAACTTCCTGACCCTTAGCCATTCCCTAACCAGCATCGGCCATGTTCAGTCTCTCCCCATGATCCATTCTGATCTTGTTCCTTACGCCCGTTGAGTTCCCAGCCTGCCAGTTCTCTCCACTTTTGGATTACACCATAGATATTTAGCATTTACTCTATCTCAGGGAAACCCTTTCCAAATTCTCTACAGTAACATGTGCTGGACCCTTTTCATGTCCTCCAACCCCACCCTACTTCTTTGTCACTTCACTTTCTGTTGTATTGAGACACTGGAGGGCATTCTTCATGACTTTCTTCATGAACTCTCCTGATTTTCTTCTCACCTATACTTGGCAACTCCTTCTTCTTTCCTGATAGACAGTATCTAATCTCTCTCCTTTCCCTAAAGATAAATCATTCAGGTTGTCTTAGTTACTTTCTCATTCCTGGGACAAAATACCTGACACCCACAAACTAAAGAAAGACAGGCTTATTTTAGCTCACAGTTGGTAGAGCTTTCAGTCCATAGTCAGCTGGTTCCAAGGCAGGATGTCATGGTGGAGGGGCCTGGCAGAAGAGAAAGAGTTCATGGCAAGGCGGGCAGGAAGCAGTGAATCTTTCTTCTTATTTCATTTTTTATTCCATCTAGGCCACAAGCCTCTTGGTTTGTGCCACCCACACCCGGAGTGAATCTTCCTTTTTCAGTAAATTAATCATCCACATCTAGAACTATGCTAAACCAGTCAGTGGACCAATCCACTGCTCTACATCCATGATCCAATCGCCTCCCCAAAGCCCCACCTATAAGCCCATAAGGCTTTGAGGCAACATCCACATATAAGTCATAACACTGGTCTACCAGAACCTTGCCCTATGAATGACCTCCTCTCCTCTACATCTCTTCCAAAGGAATTCTGTGTTTGCTACAAACAAATGTGTTTTTATTTTACATTCTTAAAAATTGTTTTTAGGTGTTTTAACTGATCCATAAAAATTGTACAAATTCATGGGATACCAGTAATGTTTCAATCTATATATACATTATCCAGTGTTTAAATTAGTGCAAATATATGTGTCTACTGAAACATTTGACCTCAAAACAATCAAAATCTTCTCTTCTGATCCATTGCTGTTATTTATTTTGATTTTCTAGGATGTTCGCTTCCCTTAAATTATTCTATTTCCTTTCCTTGTTTTGGCGAATCCTGTGGGATATGCAATCAGTGCTTTTGGCTCCTATGAGCTATCGCTCCTATGATCCCCACCTACCTTTCTGATCTTAACCCTATACAGCCCTGCCTGAGCCCCACAGCACCCTTCCCCAGCTCCCCACCTTCAATCACTCTGCTTTTCCCCCTTCTAGGAGGGGAAGAGGGATTGCTTTTCTCCAAAGGCTACGTGTCACTCTCCTTGTCAAAGCAACACTTTCTATGAAGCCACAATGTCCTTTGATACAGTTCCTTTTTTGTTTGTTTGTTTCATTTTTCTACTCACATATAATTGATATATAGTAAAATGCACCCAATTTGTTGATTTTTGATAATCATGTAACCTGTTTGATCATGAGTCAATCATTTCTGGCACCCCCAGATGTCTTCCTCATTCTACTTCCTGGTCATGTCCAGCATTTCCCAGAGATGATCCTGTTCCATTTCTCTCTCAGGGACAAGTTTTGCCCGAGCTCACACTTGGTACAAATGGGATCACGTATGGGCTATTGTGTTGTTTCTGCCGCACACCACCCTGTTGCATTTATCGGTAGTTCAGTCCTTTTGACTGCAGAGTATCATTACATTCTACACATGTACTATGATTTGTTTATCCAACTTCCTGGTAAATACACATTTCAGTCTTTTCTCAATTTGGCATTTGTGCATAAATTGCTATGTGAATTCTGATACAAGATTTTCATGGGCATATGCTTTATTTATTTCTTCCCTGGGAAAATATATAGGAGTGGGATTTCTAAGTCATAGGGTAGAAATGTGTTTAACGTTGTAAGAAACTGCCAAGCTGCTTTCCAAAGCAGTTTTTACCCATTTTTATTTCTCACATTCCCACCAGCAGCATATGTGGGTTCCAGGCGCTCCACATCTGTCTCTTGCTTTGTGGGTCCTCCTCTGCTTTGACACAGCTGTCCTGTGTTCTTAGAGAGTCTCCCCCCTCACACACTGGGGCTTCTAAAGGCCACAGTTGTGCTGCTGCCATCAACAGCCTTTCTTAGCGCTGACTCCCACCACATCTGCACAGAATCCCAGAGTAGCATGGGGCCAATGAAGCAGCCAGGGCCTGGGGAATTCTGTACAGATAGCTGAGTGGCCCAGGGAAATCAATATGATCTGACTCACCCAGCAGTGTATTACAGTATTGCAACTTGAAACAGGGCTCCCCTGGTCATTTGTTGAAGTCTTCAGGAAAGGCTTTTTATCAAATTCATAGCAGCAAGTGATACAAATTATTGGATTTCTTTTCCAACATAAAAAATAGCTATTTGCAGCCTTTTGAGCCATTGATCTTACCTGTGGAACACTGCAGGGTATTTTTATCCTGTCTTGACTTCCAATACTCAGTGACTGGAGTCCACCTACTAGCCGAGCTGGTCTCATTGTCATTCCCTGTGCATCCCTTTCCTGTGTCCTCCTCTATGCCTTTTTGCCCAGTAGGGGGAAATTCTAACTTGGAACTTGCTCCCTCTGACCCTCCTAGAAGCTAAATCTTCAAGGCCTGGCACAAATCTAGTATCTTCATGACATTTTCCCAGCTACTTCCCCATCGAGGGACCATTCTCTCATGAGTCGTTATGACCTTCCCAGGGTGGATATACAGCCCTCATCCTAGGTTCCAGGGCATCCAAGGCAGATGAGAGCTCCCTCAGGGACAAGTGCACCCCAGATGGCTGCAACCTCTTCCCCTAGGTCCAGCTGTTATTCAGGCTTTCTTTTGATGTCACTTGCTCAAAACAAGCCCCTGTACTTCCAACCCGCACTGTCTGTCTCCTAGCATCATCTTGAAGCAATAAATTGCTTCAGACCCTGTTTCATCCTCACTGGTCTGTGCAGAGCTGAGGTTGAAGTCATGAGCACATATTCAAGCACTCAGTTCTCTGGACATGTAGAAGGCACTGAGTAACAGGGCTCTACAGGCTGCTCATTTTCCAAGGAAGACACAGAAGCATTCAGCTTAAGTTTGACAAGTACCTTAAACAAGACTAGAGAGGGAGACTGCAACTGCCCCAGCTTTTCTTTGCTCTTGCTTTCAAAACAAACCAGTACCTTGCCCGTGCTCTCATATGCTCTGGGAGCTACCCCAGAGTCTTCCTGAAAGACAGCCCTGAAAACAGTCTGCACTTTCAATTCCCTTGTCTCCATTCGTCTCCAGAAAATCCTTCCTCTTTAGCCCCAGAAAATAAAAGGTGGAGTATCTAGGATTCCCACCTTCCCTTGCTTCTTTATTCTGCCCTGGGTGTGGAATCAGAGGCTACTTCTTTGTAGGTGCACCAAGGCAACTACAAGCAGTGCCCTGATTGCCATTTTAGTAAAGGAACAGGGATGTGGGGACACCTGAGAGGAGCCCTGAGTCCAGGCTGGGACCCTGGAAAGGCCCGTGAGAGGAGCTGAGCCTTAAACCATGGGAATTGCCAGAAGCCAACTGACAGACATGAAGGAGGGTGCTTTATTCAGAGGACATATGCAGGAACACCCGGAAACTAGGAGAGGGATGGCACAGGAAGGAGCGGAAGAAGTTGTTGTGTTGGGAGAGCAGAATGTAAGAGAAAGCAGTGAACATAAAACTGAACAGACAACCAAGGGAACAGATGGTCCTTGACTTACAATTTTTCAACTTTGCAATGGTGCAAAAACAATGTTCATTCAGTAGAAGCTGTGCTTCAAATTCCTGAATGTCATCTGATCGCCCCTCTCTCATCTCTGTCTCTATCTCTATCTCTATCTCTATCTCTATCTCTATCTCTATCTCTATCTTTATCTCTATCTATCTCTATCTCTATCTCCATCTCTAACATCTTTCTCCACTGGATAGCAGCAGCAACCCACAACCCTCCATCAGCCATGTCACCATGGCAGCACGCAATCAAACAACTCATTCTATCCGGGGTACTGTGTTGTTAAGCTGTGGTGTTTGGTGGGTAAAGTGTAGTCAGTGCATTTTCCACTTATATTTCCATCCTATGATGAGTTTCTGAAGACATAATCCCATTATAAGTCAAGGAGCATACTCACTACTATAATGGGCCTTTCACGAAAGTTCTGAGGAGTAGGAACTTCTTATAGCAAAAGGGAACCATTTGAAAGCCCAAGTAAGGGAATGAGTGGACCCGTTTTGCATTTGGGAAGGTCACACCAGCAGCAGTACTGACAGCATGGGCTGGCTGCTCAAGAAGGCCAGGCGAGGAAAGGGGCAGCCGTGGCAAGGAAGACGGAGTGCAGATGGAGATGGTGGGTGGGCTGGTCTTGGCATGGAAGAGGAGAGAACAAGAGGCAAGTCTCAGTTTTCAGCCTATGACTTCTGACACAATCCCCAGAAGTAGAGAAGACAAGGAGCTTTGGGACCAGGCAAAGGGCAAGCCATCCCTCAGGCAGTTTCTCATGTGTTTGGACCTCAGGAAGATCTGGACTAGTAGAGTCAAAACTCAGCAGCACTGTGACCGTAGTGCTGCCTAGGAGCGGATTTCATAACTCAAGATCGGGATCTGACCAAGCTAAGGAACAAGTAGATGATGAAAAGCCTATGGAGAGGACTGAAAGGGGATGGTAGCCAGGGGAAGGAGTCCTCTTCCAGGGGGTGAGAGGAGAGTCTACTAAGAAACACACATGGTCAAGCAGGTCCAGTGTCCCGGTTAGACACTTGTTTACCCACTGAATTTAGCAGCCAGAAAGGTGAAGTTGGCAAGTGCCAGTGCAGGGGTAGAGTGAGAGAGAAGTAGGTTGAAAAGTGAATGGGAGATAATGAAATGGAGATAGTAAGTAAGGAAACAAGAGGTTTGGCTATAAAGGGAGGACAAGCCATACTAGAGAAGGGTGTAGGGTAAAAGAATGAGCTTTCTTAATGGGAACAACACAAACAGGATTTAAATGTATTTTAGAATGAAGAGGCGAATGAATGAAGTCTGTGGCAGGAAACAACTATAACATACAAGCCAAATAATTAAAATATATGCACAGTGTTTATTGGCATAAACACATAATCATAATGAAATGCTATGATAATGGGCTGGATCCCCAATGTGCAGAATGCTTAGGGAATTTAGCTCCTTGTGGTGGAGGCAGCATAGTAGACAAGTTCTTGAGTAACCTGCTGTCCATTCCCAGACAAGCGTGGTCTCCACCTCGGATTAATATAACCCTATCCACCTCACCATTATGCAAATACCTAATACATATTAGCTCTAATCATCTTCTGAAGCCGAAAATGTTGGAAAAAAAACAAACAAACTTATTTGTCTTCTCATCCAAGCTGCCAAAGACACTGGAAGCCATGACCTGTACTGTTATTTTTTTTACATTGTGGAAATTTAAGCTATTTTAGGAGCTGGGCCTGCTCCATGTGTAGAAACAGGGTTGGCACTGCTTGACCCCTGGACAGGGGACAGAGCATCCATCATGGAAGTGATGTGGTGCACACACAGCTAAAAAGTCTCTTTTGGGTTCCTGTCCTCCTCTCTCTTTCCAGCACTTACCCTCTGGCTTATCAAATGAGACTTCCCTGTTCAGAAGGGAAGCTAAATGCTGCGGTCTTCTGCCACTAGATTCTGTGATTCTGCCACTAGATTGCTGTGATTTTAATGGTGGAGGATTTCCAACCATCTGCATGTTGGTGGAACTGAAATGATAGAAAGGAAAGGTACTCTGAAGGAGTTGGTACTTGTTGGTGATACCTAGGGCTGGTTTCCTTTCTGGAAGGCACAAAAGCTGTGTTCTCTAAGACAGCATGGTAGAGTAGGAGCCATATGGAATTTGCTCTTAAATTATGTCTCTACTGTTGAGCAGCTATGTGAAGTTGAGCCGTTTTCTTATCTTCTTGA
>RJWT010014261.1:0-12035 GCA_004365215.1 Cuniculus paca
CCATACAAGAAGTGCAAACATTATGTACTGCAAATATGTACTAATAAAAAGTGAATACATTAAAAAAACAAAAATGCAAGTCATCAAATGAATGAAAATATAAATCTAACCATGGACTCATGTCAAGATTACATTAAAAAGTTCTGTTAAACAATACCAAAGAAAGATGGATATAGTAGAAAATGTACAAGAGACTTGAACAGGAAGTTCAAGAAACAGATATCCAAATGTCTACTAAACAGGAAAAGTTTCTCAACTTTACTACCAGGCATAAAAAGAAAAATGCAAATTAAAGGCACAATGGGTTCTTACTACATTTATCAGAATAGCTAAATTTTATCTTATTTTTCTGTTTTTATTTTAAAGAGAATAAAACCAAGCAAAATAAAACAGAATAAAGCCAATCAAAACAAAACAGTGTGACACAGGACTTCAAAACAATAGAAAATCAACAACGGTTAACATAATGTCTCTTTTTGTCTTCAAAATAGCTGCAGGTACATTCAGACGTAGTAAAAATCAAACAAAACAAAACAGAAGAGAACCAATAAAAGCTTGACGCTGAATGCAATGAAGGACTTCAAAATAAGACAATAGTAAATTCAAAACGGCTACCATAATATATCTTGTTATCTTTCAAATAGCTGCCAATGCCGTTGTATATAACAAAAAAAAAAAACAGAATAAAACCCAATGCACCAAAACAATGAAATGGTACAGGACTCCAAAACAAAATGATAGGGAATTAACAATGGCTACCACCTCCAGAAGGAGATCCCTCATAGGTGCTACACTGCATATTGTTATCCTGTGAATAGATGATCAGACTACCAGCTTTACACTGCAAAGTCAGTGAAACACTAATCACTATAAGCATTAAATTGTATTTTACCTCAATAGCTATCATCACAGCCTGTGATTCTCCAGTTCAGTCAGTCACTTATGGCCCAGCGGGTTAGGGGGCAGTGGCTCCTTTTTTTTCCCAGCCCGCACTCTGGAAAGGACTAGCATCTGGCTCTCCCCCCAGGAGCCTGTGCACAGCACTGATTCACAAGGAGGGCTGGCTTCTTGGTGACTTCTTGACCTCTTTTCCCAGTCTGTGAATGGCACTGACTCATGGGAAAAGGCTGGCATCTGGCCGTCCCCCCAGCAGCCCATGCATGGCGCCAATTCACAGGGAGGGCTTGCTTCTTGGTGACTTCTTGTTCTCTTCCCCTGCAGTCCATGAATGGCCCAGAATAGATAAATTTTAAACAATAAAAATTCTCACATTCAGCCAATGGGAATATAAATCAGTCAATAATTTGGAAAATCATTTGACAATATGGAAGTTGAACTTATACACATGGTATCATTCAGAAATTCCATTCCTTGCTAGGTCACCTATAAGTGAGCCAGGAAACAGATAATAATTATTAAGAGTAGCATGATTTGGGGTAATTAAATACTGAAAACAATATGTGTTCATAAAAACAAATCCCTGGAGAAGTCATAATATGCTCACTAAATTGACTACCAAAAAGCAATGAAAGTGAAGAACTGTAGAAGGGATTAGGATTATATGAACTAAAATTCCAAAGACAGAAGCGTCCCTTCTCAGTTAGATGTTGACCTGTTCACAAGCTGCTTTCTCTTCTGAAGGCATTTGCGAATTTCTGGAACATGCTAAGCACAAAGCCTCATTCGAGCAGAGATTTTACCAGTAAAGTTGGAAGCAGAGAGAGAAACTGGAGGATTCCTACAACTGATTAAAAAATATAGGAGTTCAATTTCTTAGTACAGGGTATTTTCTAGGACATACACTACTGAATGTTTTTGTATCTTTTTTACTGTGTTTTGTACTTTTCTAGGTTATGTTTGCTAGCTTTTTTTGGAATTTTTAAAATATGTGTCAAATGAGACAGCTGTAAAATTTTCTTTTTTTATGATATATTAGTCTGATTTCAGTTTCGGAGTTTTCTAGCCTCATAAAATGAATTTAAAAGTAATCATTCTTTTTCTGATTTCCAGAAAAGTTTTAAAGTACTCCTCCATAAAGGTTTGATAGAACTCATTAGGAAATGGACTGTTGACTATGTTGTTGACTAGTGTTTTCTTGAGAAGGCATTTTAACTACTGCCTCAATTTTTTAATAGTTATGAGAATACTAAGATTTCTCATAGTTTATTGAGTTATACCAGTTTTTTCTAGAAAATTGTGCATTTTTTGGGAGTCTTTGTTCATTAATATAAATTTCTTCATGGAGATTTCTTACTGTCAATTCTTCAGTGATATGAAATTTCTTTGGCCATTTTATTATGGACGTTTTCAAGCATATTCAAAAGCAGTGCAGTTAGTTTCTACTAGAATAGTAAGTCACTTTACAACTATTTCTGTTTTTTTCAAGTTTTCTGTTTGTTCTTGAGTCTTCTCTTAAGGAAAACATACTATATATATTTTTAAATCTAACTTTATTATCATCTAACAAGAGATGATAAACTCTTTTTTCCTTCTTTTATAAATTTCTAATTCCATTTTCTTCTATAGTTCTGAAAATTACCCACTTATTTCCATTAAGTTAATGGTTAATACAAACACAAATACTTTGAAACATTTAATTCCTATCACACCCTTCTTCTTACATGCTAATTTTGCTAAATATTCATGTGGTATATCAATGTAACTATGCAGGTCAGTGTTAACATTTATAGCATTCACTCTTTTTTTCCAAACACCTACATAGTTCTGATTTTTTGATCACCTGTTCCTGCATCTCAGAGTTCATTTATGGGCATTTTACTTTCTTCTCTAGGAACATCATACATATCAACTTTGGCAAGATATAATATACATAATTATTTTCTAAGACACAAAAAGTTACCACAAACTTGGTGACTTAAAACAGTGGAAGGTTATTCTCTCACTGCTGCAAAGGAAAGAAGATTGAAATCAAGGTATTGATTGACAGGGCTGTGTTTTCTCTCAAATTTCTAGGTAAGAATTCTTGCTTGCTTCCTCTGGTTTGTGATGTCTTCTCGCTGTCCTTGGTTTATGGCAGCATCAGTCTAACTTCTTCCTTCATCCTTCCATGATGTTTTCTCTGTTTCCCTGTGTCTTATTCCTTTATAAGAGCCAGTCATTGAGCTTGAAGACCACCCTAAATCCAAAATGGTTTAATTTTGAAATCATAATTTGCCTAATCATATCCAAAGGATCCTTTTTCCAAATAAAATCACATTCTGGGATTCCAAATGAACATAAATTGGGAGGTACATTTTTCAACCCTCTACACATTCTATATAACTCACCTGTTCATATACAAAAAGTGTATAATAAGATGGTTTTGGTATATTCAGCAATCATTTATGCAATCAATATTGGAATATTTTCATAACTATTGTGAGGAATCCTGTACTTTCAAATACAGATTTTGAAATTTCTTTTAGTGAGAAACTACTGGTTGCAATTTTTTTTCAGTTTATGTCTGAAAGGATATTTTGTGCTTTTTTTAATTTTAGCAAAATTTACAACTATAGGTTGACATTTATTTTTCTCAGCAGTTTAACAAAATTACTCCAGTATTCCCTGGATCTGTTATTGCGAGTCTAGTTGACATTTCTTCATAGCATCTGTCCTTTTCTCTCTTTTCTCTCCTGTCCTCTACTGTCCCCTCCCCTCTGCTTCCCCCTTCCCTCCTCCCTCCCCTCCTCTCTCTCTCTCTCTCTCTCTCATCTTTTTATTTTTAGATTTCTGAAGTTCCACTAGGATGTATCCAAGTATGATTGGAATTCACTACAATTATTGAATCTCTAAATTTGTATATTTCATCAAATTTTAAAAATTACCAGTCACTAAGTTTTTTTACAAATTTACTTCTTTTCCATTCTTTCTACTCTTTCTTTATGGAGGTATACATAAAGGGGAAAAAAATCAGATTCTGGTTGGCTCAGTAGGTTACTGTGTCCTGATTCCATCTTTAGTAGAGGGGCTTTTCTGGTTGAACAGTTAGCCAAGTCACAGAGGTATGCAATTAGTCACAGAAGAAGCTATTGAGAATCATGTCTTCCTCAGTAGAAGGCCATTTTCAGGTCTTCAGAGGGAAATTTCAAAACTCAAGAGTTACTGAGAATGGTCAATATAGTAAACCATCTTTGCATATTAAGGACTGTGCTAATATATTATAAATGAAAAAAGTTTGTTACTTAGAAAAAGAGGTCTAGAAATAATTGCTTTGCCTATAGATAAACATTTGAATTTGGCAGCCAATTTCTATTGATTATTCTCTTAAATGTTCCAGGGTAAAGGTGCTACAGAAATCTCATCAGTCATACTTTGCTGTTTTTAAATAAAACACGTGATATTAATTGAATAACAATTGCACCCAAATCCTGCTATATAATTCCAGTTGTTAGTGCATATTAGCTATGTTTTCTTGGTTTATTCCTCTTATAGTGAGCAAAACTTGGTCTCAAAGTAAGCTAACATCTTATTCATTATGCCAGAGATGACTTCCTAAAATATAAGCCTAAAAAAAATTCTACAAATCCAAACTCTAAATGGAAGCTGTGTCTTTGTCATAAACTTCACTTAGGATATTTGAAAACTATAATTTGAAAAACAGAAATCAAATACATCCAAAATCTACAGTCCATTTGTTAGAACATTTTCATGTACACATTTTAATTTGTTCCTTTTACATAATAAAAGATATTTACATATGTTTTACAGAATTTAATACTATATTAATAAGTTTTTCTCCTGTATTTTCTTTCCCATCTTTCTAAGAAGGTAGATGGGATCTTTTTACTATTCTTCCCTCAGTGTGGTCGTCACTGCCAGAACTGCCCACAGAAAGCCCCTGAGCAGATTTGAATGGAAAACACAGAAAAGGTCTGTCCCCAACCTAGCCAGTATTAATTTCAAGTCCTGACACCCAAATTTTTGGTCTAGTTTGCATGGCTTCCCAGAGAAGCGGGAGTATGTTCTTTTATGGAAATGCCTTGTTTCTGAGTGCTGACACGGCTGGAAACATAAAAGGCAATGAGCCTACCTTCAGCTTGGCAGAAAATTCCCTTGTTAGGGGTTGCCAAGACCCCTGAGATTGGGTGTGCTTTTGTCAGCTACCAGGGAGGCAGAGCCAAGCTGCATCTCTGTGCTGACTCTTTGTCTTCTTGCATTTATGTCCTGCGCTGAGGCACAAGCTGGAAGGGAAGAGAGTTTCCGAAAATCTACATGCTGCTCCTGGACAAAAACCCATGGTAGGTGGAAAGCCCATAGAGTTCTTCTCTAGACATCACACTGAAACAGAACTGGTAAATGTCAAGCGTCCATGGGTACTTGTACTATGAGCTACGACCACAATGGACTAGAGATTTGACATCCTGTTTCACTTTCTAACCAACATATACACCCTCTGGATTCCTGGGTAATTCTAGAGAGATGAAAGAGTTTCAACCAGCAATAATGTTGCATTCTCACCCACTTCTCAGACAGACCAGGCTAGGGCTTAATTTGATTTAAAGAAAATTAAGTAATAGATTATTTCTTATAGAACTATCTGGTTTAAATATTTATGATTTCTTTTCCGAGCTGCAAAAAATTTCAAAAATATCATTACTTTCTTATAACATGCATGTAACTATACCCCAAAACGTGCGCACACACACACATGTATATGCATATGCATGTGCAAAACAGGGGCATGTTTCCCTTATTCTGTTTCTCCAGTTCTATGTGGGTGTTACTTTTCATCTATTTTTTTACTTTCCACAACAGCAGATTAAGTATATTCTTCCTCTTGATGATTGTGATTCTTTTCTCTACCTGTTTCACTTTCTTTGGAGTAGAATCCACATGAACCTTTATAAATCCACTTTATCCACCCTGTCCTTCATCCCTACTTCTGCTACCATTGATAACCAGTCTCACTACATTCATCTTTGGCTGTGGTGTACTAAGAGTTGCTGTGTCTCCTCTTCTACACGATATGTTTTTTTTCCTTTTCCTGCTTTAGAACTTTAAATAGCTAACAAATGAATTGAAAATATGTAGACTTCTTTTGTGAGTTTAGTAGTGAATTGAAAGAAATAAAGTTGTATACAGTTCAGTGTAAAACCAAATGACGTTTTCAGCACAGAACAAACATGAAACTGTTTCTTCTCAGGAGGAGAGAAATCGCTGGAGCAGGCAGTACTGAATATGGGAGAAAGAAATCTAATTCACTACTAGAGGCAAAAAGGAGGGATACCAAGATATTTTGGAAAAGATGGTATATTTTTAAAAGTTAGAATAAGGAGAATTACTAAATATGCAGAAAGTTTTAATGAAAAATAAAGTAAAATTAATTAGATCCATGCTTTTCCCCGTAAAGTAAGGAGGTTGTATCACTGGCAGTGAGTGAGGTTGAAGCTCACCAACTGAAGGTTTGAAATAAAAAGTCTGGGTGTTTGTTTGGGTTTTTTTTGTTTTTTTTTTTTTTTTTTTTGCGTCACCGGGGATTGAACTCACAACCTTGTGCTTGCCGGGCAGGCGCTTAGACCACTGAGCTAGATCCCCAGCCCAAGTCTAGGTGTTTTTAAGAAGCAGTAATAGGACCAGGGATGTAGCTCAGCAGCACAGCACCTGCCTAGCAAGCACAAGGCCCTGAGTTTGATTCTCAGTACAAAAAGAAAAAGAAAAAAAGAAGTAATAATAATAACAAGAGCAATCCAAATCATAATAACAAAATTTCTATATAAGAGTTGTGGTCTTCTGTGTTCTTTTGATTAGTCTCAGCTCTGTCATATCCTTAGAGTTTCTCCATGGTCTTACTTCCAGAGCCTTTGTTTCAACTCATGCAGGCTTATTTGCCCCAGTTATCTTGATATTTCCATCCACTAGTTCCTCTGTATTCTTTTTCTTCTTCTTTTCCTCCTCTGTCCACAAAACCAAATTCCACTGGTTTCTTTTGTCCTCAAGAGCTTCTTCTCATTTTCTTGCTATATCTCACATTCAATTTACTTTTCCTTTCCCCCACATCAACTCCAAAATCAATAATTTACCTGTCTTAGTGTCTGAAGCCAACTCTACTATCTCTCACCTTCAAGTCTTAGTACCCTGTCTTTGACTCGTAGTTGTTACCATCTCAGTTATTTCATTTTCCTTTTCATCCTGTGTCCCTGAAGATAAGCCCTCTTTTCCTGTCTCTTCTCCTCTTCACAGGGCCATCATGAGCATTTCATAACCATGTTTCCTCTCTCAGAGGCTGCTGAAATCCTACCTTTTAAAGAAGATACTTGCATGGTGCTTGCCTCTTTTTCCATGCCAAAATCCTGTTACTTGATACCTAGGCAGTTGCTAGACAACTAGATGGCTTCACAGTTAAAGAATATTTTGACCTTATATATTTTCTGCCCTGAAATAATATCTGTCTTGTTCCTTTGCCCTGCCAGTTATTTTATTCAAGCTGGTCTCCCAATTTTCTTGAGACTAGTAATTTCTTTAAACAGACCTTAGCAGGTCTTATATCCAGTCTTTTTCTCCTAATGATAAAGACTAATCTTCACACTTGGTTGAATAAATAAATTGCTTCAAAAATCCTCTAACATACTACAATTCCCTCACTCTGAAACCAAAGGAGTAAAATATAAATTCAAAATCCAATCCATTTGTACATGCTGTTTGTGCTGTAAAAACATATTTTTCTGTCTAGGGCACATTAAAAGATGGCTTCAATTTCTGTGATGCATCAGTCCTGTATCAGTTCCTGTGCTCTAACCTTGAGACTGACAGCTTTTACTTCCTCTCTCTTGGGAAAAAAAAACTAAAAGTCATTCACTGATGCAGAGACTAATGGGAAAGTCCTCTCTTAAGCGAATGGCCCAACAGAATGTAGCATTCCATCCATACTTGCTAAGGACCCAGGGACATTATTAAAGTTCCACCCACCAGCTATGTAACACTGTGTGACCCCAGTCATTGCCACGTGGAGCAAAATGATCTCTCAACTACTTGCCTAAATTCCCAAGCCACAAAGTCATGGGATGTGTAAAGCCATTACTGTCTAGAGTTATAGCATTTTGAGATTGTTTATTATGCAGTAATTGATAAAGAATCTAGGTTTGCATGGACACATGCAACAACCACTCATGTACAAATAAATGAAGTGATTTTGTTCCTCAATGACCTTAGAATATCCATCCATTTTCCGGATAGAAAAGACAGTAACAGCACTATGGAGTCAGTATAGTAAAGATTATAGACTTTGGAATCAAACTTTCTGGTGTAGAAGTCCATTTTTCTCATTTAACCAGCTGTACATCCTTCAAAAATGAATTGAGCTTCAGTGTCTTAATGAACTAGTTACACTGCATTCTAGACCATTAGAAGTGGATAAGGTCTTGAGATCATCTAGTCCAGTGGTTTTCAAACCATTTTTCTGGTAGTTCTCTGATGGAGAAGGTAAAAGATAGAACTAAATTAGCCCTACTCACCAAAGAAATTATTTCTTTATATATTATACCAAATATTCTTCATAATAAAACTCCTTGAAAAAATTTGCTGCTAAAACAAATATTATACAGAATTGGTCTCCAGACCGCCAATTTGAAAGATGAGTAAAATATCATGAAGAGCAATATCTGCCTAGAATTCTTTTTTCACTCACTCTCCTCATAAATTCTTGTGCATCCTATCACAAATATTTCTTCCAGTTTAGATGTCCACATCTATAATCATTCTTACACTTTTCCAACTGCTTTGTCAAAGTACTTGCAGTTACATCTCAATAGTTTCAAGATCAATATTTTTCCATATTACAATATTTCTGAAGTGAGAAAGTGTCATATAACTAATGAAATTATAACCAGGTAGAAATCATGACACAACACTATGAAAACTTTCTGCTGGATGTTTCTGGTGAAATAAAAGGTATCAGAGGATCTGAGATTCATTGAAATGCAGCTTCTTTGTAATATAATTACATGTTCAAGTATTGGTTTTCTATTGAACCAGAAACTATAAAATTGTCTTTTTAGTTCATAGCTCCAATCTCTAATACAAAATACATTCTCAATGAGTATATGTGAAATTGTCCAAGAAAATTACATTTGCTACTCTAGAATCAGGAAATTCATTAAATATTTCAATAGAAAAGCAGCAATAATAATACCAGGGAGTCAAAATGATTTGCAGATTAGATATAATTTTTTAGTGGTAGTTTAGTATTTGACACAGAAAAGTAAATACAGTGCAAAAAACTCACACTTTCAAACACAGTAGCTTCCTAAATTGGTACCAACTTCTACAGAGCAATTTTCCCAATTTTATTAATAAGGACAATTTGGATTACAAATATTCAAAACTGATTTTGGTTCAATTTAAGGAAAAAAAATGATTGAAGGAATATTTGCTGAAGGAATAATTCAGCTAGTGAAGGTGCAAAACATAAGGAGTGAGGCTGCTTGGCTGATTCATCTGTGATCAGATTCTGAAACACCATGCTATTCACCAAGAGTCATAGGAAGAGTCCTTCTGTGATATTCAAAAAGGTGGGAAAGATGGGGAAGAGACAACTCTTCTTCAGTGAATGCCAACTAATGAATAAAAAGTTATAGAATTAGAAACCTATTCTATAAACCACAGTTATAAATCAATTCAAGCAAAGATCATCTGTTGTTACTAAAACAATTATTTGTAATGCTGTGAGTGAAAATTATATACATAAATCTCAAAGTATTGCCTCCATAAATTCCTTAAGAGCTATGGAAGCAAGAATATATCTTTACAATAGAAAAGTCTGGCAAACTTCACCTTCAGGTGATAATCAAATTTAGCATCAGCAATAATGATAGCATTATTTGCCTCTTGAAATAATAGAATAGTTTTTTTAAATTGTCTCTGAGTATTTTTCAAAAAATATCACTTGCTATTATTGCAGAAAATAAGCAGAAAACCAAGAAAAATGTTTTTTTTTATTTTGAAGTTTCACTAGCCAGTCATGATAATATGAAATACTTCAGTAATTTTACAAATTCTCTTCCTAAAAGTAAATTGACACTAAAAGTATTTGCCTTCTTATGCGTGTTTTCCTCCAAATATTTTTATTTGTCATGGCACCATTATTATTATCTTTGCATATGTTTTGGAAGATGACAAACTCAAATGACACTAAACTAGAAGGTTTTACTTTAATAAATAATACAGTGTATAACCAAATGATTGCTATTAAGTATTCATCTCCATTTACAATATTATTTTAGAATGATAGATGTGTTCATTGAAGATTCAATGTCTCAACAATTTAATGAATTTTTTATTGTTTTAAAAGTTCCACACAGGCTTCCTACAGGCAACCAGCACAGGCAGGGGAGTCCCAGCCAGATCCACCTCTGCCTGCTGGCCACCACCATCCAAAGGCCTGCTTCCCACAGGCAAGCAGCACAAGCAGGGACATGCAACCAGGTAAGCCAGGTGTACCCATAGGCCACCTTTGGAGACCATTACTTCCTTTATGCAGCTATCACCCACCAGGAGAATCAGACAAACACACCCCTGTGTGCCTGCCACCATTGGGAGAGTCCCGGTGTAGACACACAGGCTGAGAGAAAAAGCAGCCCCATCACCATGCACCCTTGGCCAATGGGGAAGCCCCAGCATAGCTGCACAGGTCTGGAGAAGGCTGCCTCACAAATTGCTACCTCTCTGAGAACCTGGGATCAGAGAAATCCAGGTGCCTTTCCCTTTCCCCTACACCATGGAGGGCAGCCAACGTGGGAAGTGCCTGGAACCCCACAACCAACTTGTTGGGAGGAACCCAGGAGAATGTCAAGATGAGGGATGAAAAGGTAATCTCAGACCTCCATTCCACAGAACAAATCTGGGAGATACAGTCATGAAAGTCATACACCCAAAATCTCTGAGAGGATAGCAATTGAAGTAAAGAAACAACTTCGTGAAACTGTAAAAGTAATCAAATCAGAAGTAATGTCTCAGGTAAAAGAAGAAATCACAAACATAATGAAAGAATTGCTAAGCATATCTAAAGAAGACATAGATAAAAAAGAGAAGCATAAGAAAATGACAAAAACCTTGAATGAACAATGTAGGTAGGAATTACAATGCATGAAATAGATTAAAAAAGATATCCAGGAAATTAAAAAGTCAATCAAAAGCTGGCAAAACCATTTGAAAGAGACTGAAGACAGACTTACAGACCTTGAAGACAGGATTGCAGCTAGCTATTATGAAAGGAAAGTTCCCTTAAAATAACCATTAATGTAGATGGCAATGCACCAATAGAAAGAAACACAGGCAGAGTGGATAAGGAGGCAGGATCCATCAATATGCTTTATACAAGAAACACATTTAACTAGGAAGAAAATTTTTAGAGTGAAAGTCAAAGGAGAACAATGCCTTATGTCACAGGGAGCCAGAAAAAAAGTTGGGGTAGCTTGCCCATCAGCTGCAGAACAGATAAGAAAGATATAGCATTTTTATACAATGGAAACCTACTCAGCTAAAAAGGAAGATAACCACAAGGCCCTTGTAGGTAAATGGATACAACTTGAGATCATGCTAATGGATGAAACGGTTCAGAGACACATAGGTGAGTTTCGTGCTGTTTCCCTAGTATAAAAAACTAAAGGAATTAGTGGGATCCAAACTGCAAAATACATACGGTGAAAGTAAAAGGGGAGGAATTGTCTAAAAAGGGAAGGCAGTGGCCATTGTTAATCTATTATTGTGATTTGAAACCCATATTGTCTTCATTGTTCTGTTTAGTTTGGTTTTATTCTGTTTCATTTTGTTTGATTTTATTATGTATGATTTTATTATTAATGGCATGGACAGCTATTTCAAAGATAACAGGAGCCGGGCGTGGTGGCTCACACCTGTAATCCCAGTACTTGGGAGGCTGAGACAGGCTGATTGTTGTGAGTTCGAGACCAGCCTGGGCTACAAAGTGAGCTCAAGGCCAGCCTGAACAGCATAGTGAGACCCTGTCTCAAAAACAGGGCTGGGGATCTAGCTCAGCGGTCTAATCGTGAGTTCCATCCCCGGTGCCACAAAGATAACAG
>RJWT010014262.1:0-21185 GCA_004365215.1 Cuniculus paca
AGGCCTGACTGGAATCTCCCAAAGAGTCAGAGCCCCGCCCAGCAGAGTTTCAGGGCTTTTATGGGGAAAGCAAGTGGGAGATATAAAAGCAGATTTAGCATGTTATGATTGCAGGGTTGGGTGACATCATGGGTTGCAGAGAAAAATTAAACATCTCAAGTTACATTGCAAGGCCATCAGTTACACAAGCTTGGGTTACACAAAGGAAAGAATGTTCTCTTATCAGGCTTGTCTGGACATGTCTTCTTGGTTTTGGTGGACGTTCTTAGCAGGCTTTTATTTAAAATTTTAATTCCCTTTCATATGGAGAACTGGTTCATTACTCTGAATTACAGTGTAGATGTTTTCCTGTAGCCTTTGGTTATCCTCTAATAGTGTGTCTAATAGCAGTCCTGATGTGGCCCTGTGGCGTTTATCTGTGTATCTCTAGCAGACAGTGCCCAGAATATACTGAGTATTTATTGTTTGCTGAACCTTGGAATGTTCTTTTCTGGATTTGTTTATTTGTGGGGTATTTTGGGGAGAGGAAGTGGCACAAGATAACAGCCCTCACTGTGTAATAGGAGGTAACAGCAATAGCAGCAGCCTCATTGAGTGCTAACCACAGGATCACATTACTGAGTCCCCACACACCCTTGCAGCTGTACTCTTACTCTCCTCACTTTATAGATAAGAAACCCCAGAAGCAGACAAAATTAAGTGGCTTGTCTAGAAACAGACACACACACACACACACACACACACACACACACACACACACACACACAGAGCTAGCTAGGAAATAGATGGCTGGAAAGTTGAAAGCCAAATCTTTACCGATTATGCCATACCACTTTTCCCAGACAGCGGTTAGAGTGTGGTATGCTTGGACCTAGATTAGAACTTGCTGACTAGAGAGAGTTTACAGGAGAGCAGAGGCAATCGTACTTGCATTTGTACTTTTGCAGTGAATGTCTACTCTTGGCAGGTGATAGTCTTTGATCCTGGGACTTATTTCAGCAATCCTGACAGCCTCAGAACCCTGCATAATAGTGTGGACCCCACTACCGACTGGAATTAACTCACCAATGAAACCTCCATGTTGTACTTGTCTTCAAGCCATGATGGAAGTGGGATCATAGACTGTTGACAGGAAAGAAGTGATCAATACTGATGACTAACCCTTGTTCTCCACTATGGTGTACGAACATTGCGTTACATCAGCAATGGCCTCAGTACTCATAAATACTATTTGAATGTCAGAGCCATTGCTGCTAAAAGTACTTACTACAGTCTTTCAATTCCTATTCTCAACGTACTTTTAAAATCAAGTGCAAAGCTGCCATACAGCGTCTGAGTATGGTAACAGGTTTTTGGGGGGTTGGGTTATCAATGAATCTGTAGTGGCTGTTTCCTTTTTAAAAAATTCATTTCTGATCAGCATTATTATCACACCAATGAGGCAGTTTTCAAGCATATGGAAGGTGCCACTTAAATGCAAATGGTTTGGTTAATTATTGCAGAATGTAATGTGAAACTTGGCATTCTGTTGCCCTGGAAACAGGGCTCAGCATTCCATGTATATTTTAGGCTGTCTAATTACTTGTAACAACATTTTGACTGTTTGACTGTTTCATCATTGGATTAGATTCTTTTATACCTGGTACATATTTTATTATGTAGTGACTTTATCTTCTTCTTCAATGGATAGCCATTTATCTCTGTGCTGTTATTATAGGCCCCCCCAAAAAATGATTAAAATTTTTTTTTGCAATAAGGAGCAAATGGTGTCCTCTTCTCTTTGACTATTTTGTGCTAAACTTTTTTTTCTGTGATGTATGTTCTAAGTGTAGCTTTTCTATAGACCACAGCAACTGAAGAGTAAATGTGATTATCCTGAAATTATGAGTCTATAGATAGAATAAATAAAACAGTAAGGAAAACAAAGATTGATGCCTACAAGACAGGAAATATCACTTAAGAAATAATGTAATGGAAAGGGATTTTTAAAGTAGTCTTGTATCCTTATACCAAATGCAGACCAATGATCTAGGTTTTTTAAATGATGTAATGTTAAATCTATGGAAATATGATAGGGAAATGTTGTTATAATCTTGAAGCATGGAGACTTCTTAATGACATGAATGTCAAATATTTTAATATAAGATAACGTTTTCCTATAAGGAAATATAAATCAAATATAGCAGAGTACCTTAGTCTAAGTAAAATGATATATAAAATGAGAAAAAGTAATTATGATACTGTTTATTAATATTAATAAACAATGAGTTCTCAACTGTCAGTAATAGAAGTACAAGCAATACAATAGAAAAAAGAACAGAGAAAATAATTCTAAACAAAGGCAAAAATAGCCAATAAACATGGAAGATTTTCAACTTTGACATTAAATAAATTAACAAGAAAAGAATACACCTAGATGCTTTTTTGCCTGTCATATTGGCAAAGATTAAAACTTTATTACCTATTCTCATGGAAACAAATATTCTAGGAAAAAAAAAAAAAACTCTGGTAAAAACTTTGTTATTTTTGAAGGAATTTATCCTAAGGAGAAATTTGTATATAAAACCAAGGAAAATTAACTGTAGTTTTGTTTATAATAATGAAACAACAGAAGCATCTTAAATATCCCTCATTAGGGGATTGGCTAAATGAACAATGTAATTTACTGTGGATAGAGAAAACCCAATGATTTTTACTTTTCTATACTTTTCTATAATGATTAAATTTACATGAAGATTACAGTACTTATGTCATTTTCTTGCAACTTAAAATGTTTTCAAATGGAAGCTTGTGTTAGATTGGGAAGAACAAATGCTAACAGATGTTTCAGGTTGTAGAGGTCTGGTTGTAACATTCAGAGCATGGAGTTTACTGGACTAGGTGATCTTAGTGATCTTAAGTGATCTTAGACCAGGGGGACCAAAAATACACAAATAAAAACCATGGAGGATGGTGAGGGAGTAGGTGATTGTCTTGGTTACTTTTTTCTCTCGTTGCTGAGACAAACATCTAATGCCCAAAGCGAAAGAAGGAGAGGTTTATTTAGCTTACATTTTCTGTGGATTTCAGTCCATAATCAGCTGGCTCCAAGGCAGGGTGGCATGGCACTGGGCCAACACTTAAAGGCAACAGCCAGAGTAAAAGGGGGCAGCCGTTCATGGCGGTTGCAAGCGGCAAGAGCAAACCGCGCCAAAGAGAGAAAAAACCCGCCCCCATTCCGACCTTACATTGTATGTCAGCTCCACCCCTGGGCAGGTGCAGAACTCACACTGCCAATCCCAGCACTAGACAAGGAGTCAATCACAAATGCTAGATTCAGCCGCTTCCATGACTACATGAGGCTTGAGGGGACCATCTATATACAAACCGTAACAGTGATAGAGGATGTAGAGTGGATATGATGGGCTCAGTTTGGGGAATGGTGTGTTCAAAGACTCCATGAGCTCTAGATGGAGATGTTCAGACACTAAAGATTACATGCATCTGCTCTGGGGAGATGTTGGCCTGGATATACAGATACAATAGTCACCTCCTACTAAGTGATTTTATTACTTACTGTGTTAGTCTGCTTTATGTGGCTGTACCAGAAGACCTGAGACTGAGTAACTTGTAAAAATCAGAAAGTTTTTCCTGGAAGCTGGAAGTATAAGACAAAGGCAGCCATGGGTTCGGTATCTTGTAAGCAACACATCTCTGCTTCTAAGATGATCCTCTGAAGGCTGTTTCTCACAGCACATAACAGGAGAGAGAATGAACGGCTTCTGTGGACCCTTTCTATAGTGGTTTTGGTCCAATCATGAAGGCTCTGCCCCCTTGACCTAAATGTCTCCCAGTAGGCCCCACCTTCCCCCATTTATGCACCTGGGGATTAAGTTTCAACCTGCAGTTTGGAAGGAGAGGAAAACATTCAAACCATACACCTAGATTTCAGGGTCTTCAGTCACTAAAATCATGAAGACAAAATGGTTCGTATTCAGCCCAGATCATAGAAGGTACAAAATTTCTACTGTTTCCCTTTGCTTGATAAGCCCTAAAATCAAAGCTCAGAGAGCAGGGTAGGCTTCTTTATGCCTCCTTTTCAACATTAGTGTATGTTGGAATACTTCTCTTACATGTATGGACTTTCCTGGCAGTTTCGCAGGACAGAGTTCTTTGATGTCATCACCCTGACTCGGGCTTTTGATCTTTGAAGATACTCTGGTGCCAGGAGCTCTGTAGGCATCTCAGTCACTCTGCACATTTTTTTGTTATTATTAGACCAAGTGCTTGGGGAGAGAAGCAGTACCTTCTGCTACTCCAAATCCCCATCTTTGAAATCTGTTTCCTTTGCCACCACCTCTCTAATCCACCCTAAAAAATAATAAATAAATAAATGAAACGCTGCTACTTTTGGAGTGTTGTAAAATATCATACTCTTATTTCTTTCCACTATAGCCTGGAATGTGGAATTTTTGTCTTCTGAAGCAGAATTTCTATAAAACCCACGCACATGGACTCCACAGGAGTGATGGAGCTACCTCCAAGCTAGATCGATTGGATTCAGATTGTAGGAAAACGTAGCAACACTGGTCAGTTTATGTGAGCAGCACAGTGAGAGGAGGAACAACTTTACCAGCCTGGGCTAGATACTTCGTGGGGAGTCTGGCTACAGATCCCTTTTTAGGTTAGGGAGAAAAAACAGCATTTTTAGACCTCCCAAGGTAGGATTTTATTACAGATTCTGAGTGATTCAGGCAGTTCAAGATCATCTAATTTATTTAACCTCTTCATTTCAAGAGGAAACTGTAACGGAGAAGAAACAACAGACTTTCCCAAAGGCACAAAGTTATTTGTAATAAGGGTAGCATGTATAGAGTTATATGAAAAGTCCATTAAAAATAACTAGAATTATAGATAAAATTGAATGAAAGGAGGATGTACCTCCATGGTATAGTAGATGCCTAGCATGTATGAAGCCCTGAGTTCAAGCCCAATAATGGGGGAAGATTGGATGTGGACTAAGAAATCAAAGTCAAAGTTTCAGGTGCCTAGTATACCAAATGTTTGATTCTCTTTTCTGTTCATGATACATAAATGATATGTGATTGCATATACACTATACTTTTATATTTCTTTTCTTTCTTTACAAAAAATCTAGTTCTGTGCAGGATCACGCTGATGATTGATGAATAAATAAATGTGTTAAGTTGTAAGAGGATCACAATGTCCCCATCTTATTTTGGAGATGTGATGATATAGCATAAGTCAGCATAGAGGCTTCAAGAAAATAAGGAGGATCACTTGGGCCACTGCCTGAAATCAGATCACGTACCATAATCCCCTGGCCTTACTGACTCTTCTGAACTGCTTTCTCTCTGCCTTATCTATTCCTTCAGTTCTAGCAGAGTTAAGTGACTTTGGACAGCTGGGTGAAAAGAAAGAGGGCTCAGTTGATATAATATACACAGTGAAACTGTCAAAGAGCTGTTAGCCAACTTTGCATAATCATCCACGCTTACTTGTTTACAGATGAAGAAAGTGAAAGTGTTGAATGATAATTTGAATAGAGTCCTTTTCCAGCTGTGCAATATTTGATAACAGGACGTCTTGCCGCTCAGTCAACACGGGTCTTTTCTCCTATCCAACCCTTCCTTCCATTTTTTTTTAAATACCTTCAAGAATTTTAAAATTTATAGCTGCAGCTAGTCTTTGTACTTATAAGGTGTTTGTTATTCCATTTGACAGCAACTTCTTGTGTGTGAATATATTTATAGACCTGTAGGGTCCAAAACACAATTCCATAATGCATAGACTGTATCAGATAAACACATCGTGATATCCTTAGGATATTTAAGAGATGTAATAGAATATGTGAGATGTGATTATTATGTGTGAGTAATAGAAATTCTAGGCTGAGGTGGCTTGCTGAATCTGTTATAATAATGCATTCTGGGATTAGGAAAAAATGAAACAAAGGCTTTGTCAGTACCATTGAAACCAAATGTTTTTATCTTTAACTTCTGAAATAATATATCAAAATTTTCTGGCCAAATGCCTGGACTTCCAAAGAGCAATCCTAATTGGAATAGTACTTTCTGGGTTTTGTTGATACTTTGAGGCATTAAAAAACCCTAGTGGTTAGCAGAAGGTTATTAAGAGACTGTCCCCAAATCATGTAATATTAGCACCAGACAGTTTAGTTTAGTAGTTAGCTTTGGAGTCAGACTTTCTGGGTTTGAATCCTGCCCTTGTTTCATACTGACTCTGACCTTAGGAAAGGTATTTAACTTTTTGACATCCAGGTTCCTCATCTGTAAAATGGGGATAACACACTTTACCTGATAAAAGGTACAAGGTTGTTTTGATAAGTAAATGAAATAATCTTTAGTAATTAGAATGACATGAGTTTTTAAAAATGGGGGCACATAGATTTATTTTTGAAAATTTTATCTATGTTTTATCAATTTGAGTGCCTGAAGATAAAGGATTGTGTGAGGAATGGTGAAGTAGTATTTCTTGATGAGTAGTTACATGAGAAGCAAGTCAATACTGACTTTATAAATAATAAACTCTTAAATTGGGCATGGGATACACATCCATTATATCAGTACTCTAGGAGGCTGAAGTGAGAGGGTTGCAAGTTCAAGGCCAACCTGGGCAATTTAGTGACTTAATAAGATCCTGTCTCAAAATAAAAAGGGTTCAGGCTATAACTCAGTGCAAGGGCCCTGAGTTTAATCTCTAGTGCTACAATTAATAAATAATTCTGCTCTTAGCCTCTTTTTTTTAAGGACAGAATATTGCTATGTTGTCCAAACTGGCCTCAATTCTTGGGCTCAAATGATCTTCCTGCCTCAGCCTCCTGAACAGTAGGGACTACAGGTGTGGGCCACTATGCCTGGCTAAGCTCTTAGCCCTTTGTCTACCTCTGCTCTTACTCCGGAGGTTTTTATGTATATTGCCTGTATGCCAAGAAATATATGCCTATAATCCCAGCAATCTAAGAGGCTGAAGTAGGAAGATTGTAAGTTCAAGCCCAGCCTGGGCAATTTAGCAAGACCTTCTCAAAACAAAGAAGAAGAAGAAGAGGAAGAGGAGGGGGAGGAAGGGGAAGGAGAAGGAGAAGGAAAGAGGAAGGAGAAAGAAATTGAAAAAGGTGGGATGTAGCTTAGAGTGAAGGCTCAGGGTTGTAGTCTAGTACCCCCCTCCAAACAAAGAAACGTATCACATTTTAAATGTGACAGTGAAGTCTGCTGAGCTACTAAATCCTGCATTTTACTTTAATTCACTAAATAAAAATGACATTCAGATTTCTTGGCAGCAGGCACATCTCTGATGAAAAGAACAGTGGTAACCAGAAAGCAGAAGACCATTAAACTTTTCAGATAGCAGTCCTGATTTTTGAATGACCTAAATTCTCTAACATAGAATTTTAAACAATCCTTTGAGTCTCTCTATAAAATAAAATGTACTTAAAGATGTGGCTTGTGTATAACGTCACATTTCATGAAGCGTGAGCAAGCAGTGAAAAGTTTAATATTTCCTAAAGGAAGCAAATGCTAATGCATGCTGATAACTATAGGAATAAGGAAGTAAACCTTGTCTGTTCTAATGTGATGCTGAATTTACTGAATTCTGACACTGTGTTGCTTCTTTGTTTTAGGTTGTGATTCTCCTCTCCATTTAAAATAAAAGGGTCCACATATAATTCCAAGCTGAGGAAATGGTATTTAGCTTTCTGTCTGAGGATAAAAAGTTATTTTATTTCCCCTCCCCCTGTTTTTCCTCTGGCAGGTGACTGCTAGTTTTCTTTCTGGAGAGACTGAGCCAGAAGGACTATAATCTTGGAAATAAGAGGCTTGTTATGCCTTTTGGCAGGGCAGGTGGAGGAATCCTCTTTGGAAAAACTGATCAGCCCAGAGAAAAGACCAAGGGTTTCTCGAGGGTCATCCAACAAAATACCATTGCCAGGCTACCCTGACAAAGGAATGAAACGAAAAGATAAAGCCTTGGCTTTATCCTGCGTGTCTTCCGTATGAACACCCTGCCTCACCAGGTGCCATTCTGGTGTTCAGAGTAACATACTTTTTATAAAGCAGTCTGTCTAAATGCAAGCTCACAACTTGCACTCAATAATAACCACTGGTCTATTTCAAATGCTGCAGGGAAAGCCACCTGTGTTGGTCTCTTTGTGGGCTCCTAGGCTAGGTTTTTATTTCCTTCAATTTCAGTGTCCTACTTTAAAAGCGGGGAGGGGCTTAGAATAATGCCTGGCAGGTAGTAAGTGCCCAGTACACTGGAGTGAATACTGCTGTGTATTGTCATCCCATCATCATTCTCAGTCACAGTTAAATATATTGCATAAAATCGATCAAGGCAAAAGAAGCTGTTCTTCAGAATGATTTTTTTTTTTAAGATCTAAATGCTCAGGAAAAAAGCCCTTTAGTATGCTACATCCTTTTATAAGTATTTATGTATAATTCTCAGAAGTATACTTAGTGTAAATAGTGCTAATTTGACTTTCTTATGGTTGCATGGGATTGTAGAAAACCCTAGAAACAATCAAATTCTATGATCACCATAGCAACAGCTCACCCTGTCTTTCATTTTTTTGAAACTGTCTTAACACTGCATTCTAAAACACAGTTATTAGTGGTTATTTGTAGCTGTAATAGTTTTCAGTGTGAGAAAAGCTGTGTCTTTTTCATGGATTGTCCATTAACTCAGTGGCCGTCTGCTCTAGTGTGGCTGCTGTCAGCTGCTGTGTCCTTGTCATCTGAAAGAGCTGATGACCCACTTGAGCTGGGAACAGGAGCAGGAGCTTTCAGCCCTAAACTGTTTTCATGTTGCCACTGGTGGGTAAGTAAGTGTCTTTTGAGTAGTCTGATTTATCTTCTTAGGCGTCCACTCTCCTTAGTTTTCTACTCCAACTGGCACTGAGCCACCCAGGGCTCCTGCTGTAAGCTCTATTGTATTGTTCTGCCTGGGGAAGCTAGGTTAAGGGCAGAAGAATGCTAGTGGGTAAATTATCTCCTCATAAGGTCTGTCTTCCTGTCACTACCTTCCTCCTGGTCCTTTCTGTGTCATAAATAAGATCAGAAACCCTGCTCTCAGTCATCACCCTGACTGGCACACTTCTGCTCTGCTTGGTCTTGAGCCTGTCTGTTCTCCCCTCTGCTTTGACTCCCACCTTCCCTTGTGAGACAGTCTCAGGAGGAATGAGGGGGAAGGGACTCTTCAGCTTTACACAGATCTCGTCCTTCCTACTTCGTGCCATTCACTTTGGCTAGTGACTGGTATTTGCTAGGTACGTGTTCCTGACACCCTGCTGTATAGATGGAAACAGTCTGAGGAGGGCATGTTTAACTTACTGGCCTTGGAATGTGGCTGCTATCCACAGCCTTCAGGTTATCTGGAAGCACTATGTGCCAGGCATTGCGTTCAGCAGTTTGTTTTGTTTCCTTAATCTTCATACTAATCCAGAGTTAAACCATACGAATTATATGAATTATGTACAACTTTGGCCTTTGTTTTACAGTTTAAGCTCCCAAGCCAGCTTCCTGAGGTTATAAAGTAGGCACAGGTTCTGTCTAATACCAAATCTTGTGTCTTAACTACTCTGCTGCTAAAAACAGTTATGCCACAGGGCCTACTGCTGTAGTTTGGATGAGTGTTCCCTCAAAAGTCCATAGGCGAAAGCTTGGCCCCCAGGATGGCCCTGTGTTATGGACCTTTAAGAGTAGGACCTAGTGGGAGGTCCTTACGTCAGTGGGGCCCACAAAAGGGATTGTGGGGCTAGTGTCATAGCCCTCCCTCTGTACATGAGTGGGTTTCACCAGCATGTCGTGCTGCCATCACCAGAGGCCCAAACCAATCCTTCATCTTTGTTGGACTTGAACCTACAAAGCTGTGGGCCAGAATAAGGCTTTCTCTACTTCATAAGCAGCCTGTGCCAGGTATTTTGTTACAATAAAGGAACGCTGACTAATACACTTACACTTAGAAAAGAGGTAGATGAGCCATACCAGATATAATGCCATCAAGTGCTTAATCAAATGGACTACCCTAATAATATGTTTGTATGTGTAAATATTTCTACTCTGTTCGAAAAAGAACTAAGAGCTGTCCAATGTCCTAATTCTCATTTGATTTTCTAGTAACCCAGGAATCGAGGCATTATACCTTCTATTTTATAAATGACAAGTGATTCTCAGGATAAATGACTTGGCCACATCAGTGAGCGAGTGAGTTAGGCCTGGGTTCTTAGGAAACACAGAGCAACACAGCTGGGGTATCAAGAAAGCCCTCGCTGCAGTGCCAGTTGGTTCCACAGTGCATGTAAGACCTGAGCCCTACCTCAGGTCTGAGCAAACAGTAATTGTGTTGCGCCAGTCCTTAGCCTTCTACTCCAGGAGAAGCACACCTTACTGTGGTTAGGTTCTGTTCCCTGTCAGACAGGCCCTTGAATGCAAAGGTAAAAGTTCCATACATCTTAAAGCACTCGGTGCAGGACACATGGCTGGGTAGTAAAGGGTAGAAACTTAATGAAAATGATGGTGCCCGCTTGTCTGCCCTGGAAAGTGAGAGGAGTGCCCAGCTCTATCAATGATCTGTGACATATAGATATAGCCAAACAGAGTTAACAAACAAAAAAGAGTACTGGGAAAAGCAGAGAAGGATAGATTCATTTTTTTAAAAAATGGAACCAATTTTTTAAAACATTGTACCTGAATGTTTTGAAACAATTAATGTTATATAAGTGAGGAATTACCTACGATGCTTCCAAAGTGACCTTCTAAGCTTGTAGCTGGTCAAGGACTCCTTGTTTGATAATTCAGATCTAATCTCATTGCAGGTAAAGAGCGCATTTCTTTATCTTTGCCACTTAGTCCCTGGCACAGTTGATTAGAGGTTGATGATAGGTGCACAGGAGAGCAGAAGCGAGCCTTCACCAAATGCTGTGCTCAGTTGCTAAGTAACCCCACGCAGGTATAGAAGTTATTTAGCCTGCAGCTTTTCCTTAAGATAAGTCTGTGTCTTAAAAAAGACAAAGGCAAAAAGCATCCATTTTTGTTTCTGTTTTGTGCATGTAATGAATGAGGGAAAACGATCCCCTTTCACTGAGGGCTCCTTCCTTGGTTAGAGCAGGTGGGTTCGTGTGGGCAGCCATGCCGCCTACCACGCTTCGAATTCCACCTAACGTGCACACGTGAGGGAGGCCCCACCCCTCCCTGCGCAGCGCGCTTGTGCAGCGTGTGAGCCCACGATAGGAAGGAGCCAGGCAGCGGCGTCGTGGTGGCCTCTCACCCGTCCCACCGCGTGTGGCCGCGTTCTCACACTGGAGCGACAGCGCATTCTTCTTAGGGCGCAGAAGATGCCTCCGTGTCTGTGGCTCACAGTGGCAAGCAGCAAACATTTCTGCATTGATATTTGGCCGCCCTGGTGTTTGAGTGTCAGTAAGCCTGTCTGGAATCCACTTACATATTACCCATCAAAGCCTCTTTTAAAAATAAAAGTAAATTAAATTAAAATAAGAGGCGAGGGTGAGGAGTGAATCAGGGAAGAAAAATTGTTTTTGCCAAGGAGCTCCCTCTTCCTTCCCTGTGACTCATGCCTAGAGAAGCAGAGGGACTTTGGAAAGCCGCCTGCAGCCGCACTGAAGCAGCTCTCCTGGCACTTTCCGACATTGTTTCAATTTTCTCAGGCAATAAAAAGATGTTTTTCAAATTGCCTGTTCCTTCTTTCTGGGCCAACCCGAGAGCTTTTGTTTTCCTGAAGCCTGGTGTTTTTACAGAAGATTTATCAACCAGAACAGAGGAACTCAGACTTTGTATTTGGTTTATTACTGAAGAACTTGCCCCTCCATATTCAAAATTTATAACTGTTCTTTCTTATGTTTGCTATAGCACTAAAAGGAATTGTCTCTGGCCCTTAGTCTTTGTGAAATGAAATTTACATTTCGTAATTCTTAATAATTTTTCCCCCTTTGGATTTTTTTGAGACAGGGTTCCCTTGAGTAGTTCAGGCTGGGCTTGAGTTTATGCAGCGCAGACTGGCCTTGAACTCGCAGTGATCCTCATGCCTCAGCCTCCCAAGTGCTGGGTGTACAGGTGTGAGCCTCTATACCCAGCCCATACTATGTTTATATAATTTGAAATAGTTGGTTTTTTTAAAAAGTTGGGTTAGGAGGAAGGGCCTAGCTAGAGTTGAAGAGAGGAGCTATCTATTGAGGGTCATCATCCTGATTTTTACTACTTGACACCACAGTGGTCATTGTATTAATCAGCTTTCTATCACTAGCAAATATGCACGATAATCAATATATGATGAGAAAAGTTTTATTTTGGCTTGTAATTTTGGAGGTTCCAGGCCTTTGCTGGATGGACCCATTGTTTATAGGCTTGTGGTCAGGATGCTGATGACTGAGGTAACATGGAGTAAAACAAAACCACTCACCTCATGGGTCGGGGTAGAAAAGTGAAAGCAAGCAAGGAGGAGGCCTGGGTCCTGCAGTCAGTCCTTCAAGCAGGTGAGCCCACCACCCAAGGCCCCTCCTCCCAGAAGGCCCCCTGGGGAACAAGCTGCCACACTGGGCCTTCAAGGAATGGTTAAGATGCAAGCTAGCAGCCACCTTGATCATCTTCTTTCTTCAAAATATCTTCCTTTCTAAACAACAGACGATTATGTTCTTTTATGGTTCTAGAAACTGTCGATCTCTTAATAGCCTTATGTCCATACCAGTCCTTCTTTTCTAAAAGGTTCAATCATTTCTGCTTTAGGAAATGACAGATAACAGGTTTCTTATCAAAAATAAGTCACAGTGGTAACCTTTTCCATTGATTTTGATTGTTTGTCTTTTTTTTTTTTTTTTTTTTACTTTCAGAGTGAAAGTAAAGAAGTGTTTACCAGTGTAACAAATAGTAATTTGTGTTGTGTGGAATTACTTTGGATACTGACTGTTAGACATAAATTGAACAACAATGAAGTATTCACTTGACTAAAACGTGCTTTATTAGTGGAGGAATCAATTACGGAAAATGTATTTCCTACAAAACTTGATCTTCAGATAAAATGTGCTTACAGAGCCATGTACAGTGGCATACGCCTGTAATCCCAGCTACTCAGGAGGCTGAGGGATGAGGGTCCGAAATTCAAGGCCAGCCTGGGCAGCTTAGCAAGACCCTGTGCCAGAAAGGGCTGAGGATGTAACTCAGTAGTAGAGCAATTGCTTAGCATGCACGAGGCCCTGGGTTCAATCTGCCAAAAATTAATAATAATAAAAAGGCACTTTAGGGGCCTTAAGTTTAACTTTCTTGATAATATCATTTTTAGCTTGAAATTTCATATGCCGTTTTGCAGGCTCTGCCATCCCCATAGTAACCTTGTTGGCCTCCCACACTAGGAAGCATGATGTTTGCATGGAGAGCAGGGGTTGGTGGAATAGAGTAGAATCAGGTGTGGACTGAATGGTAGCTTCTTTGTCTTTGAGTCATTTTCATTTACATTTGTTCCTGCCAGTTTTTGTTTAATAGAAGCTTTTAAATGGCTGATTCTTTCATGGGTGGATATAGTCTTACTGTTCTTTACTCAGAAGAGTTTCAGGGCTCTGGGCTAGTCTAGACTTCAGGAGTATTTCATTTGGTCCATATAGTTCATATACAGTAGTATGTTTTCATATACAGCATAACTAAGCCATTTTGCTTGGTCATGACACAAGCAGCTTTGCACCTATAGCCGTACAAGATTCCTATGTTTATATTAAGTGCCAAGCCCTTGTAAACATTCAAGTTTGTGATCCAGATAATCCTACCTCTTTACTTTATGACTGATAGAAACCAAAACCCTAAAGGGTCAAGTGAGTGACCTTTTAAAGTTTAACAGTAGTTTAGGTCAATTTCAGAGCTGTTTCATGACCTGAGTACTTTTTTTCCTGGATTTTGCCTCTAAGTTTGAAAGGAGTGTTGCTGATTTTTCAGTGTTGGGGACTGCAGTGAAACTGCAGGGATGCTTTTTAAAGATATTATACAAATAAAAGAATTGAAAGGCAATGGTGGAATAGTATATGGTCTAGTTTAATTCCTGTTACTAATTGTTCTTATCTTGGTTAAATCATTTCATCTCACTAGACATCAAGGTTACTCATATAAAGTAAAAAAGTTAGACAGAACAATTTTCACATTTTCTGGTATAGAGCTTGGTATATAGTAAATTCTCAATAAATAGCTCAGTGAACAATGGATGTTGAAGATTCCTACCAGCACTAAATGAATGACTCTCTAATTATATCTAAACTTTTTATTCTCCCTCCTACTCCCAATTTTACTTGGTCTAGGTCACTTTCAAAGTCTTGCATTGTTACAGAGTGTAAGTATCAGTGATGGCAAACCTTTTAGAGGCTTCAATGATACCAACAGCCTACTGCAGCACATGTGCCATAGGTTCGCCATCACTGATTAAGATTTCTTTTTGCTTAAGACCTTGTTAGAATTCTCTGAATTCATATTCTCTGTCTTCTGTCCTCACTTTGTTAGTTTCACTCTCCTATCAGCTTGCTTGTTCCCTAAATTGTCAAGTAGCAGAAAATATGTGTCATCCTTTTGTGTGTTGTGGCCCAGAGACAGTGGAAGAAAGAGGTGAGGAGTAGGTGGCTTTTCACCTGACCACGTATTAGTCTGTTTCCTCAGCCATCATCTTTGATTTCCTCCACCTATACCAAAAAGGCAGCAAGCAGTTCCTCTTTACTTCAGTTGTGTTTATAGGCACAGGATACTTCACAACTGGAAGTGGATTATTGTTTCAAATATAAATAAGTTTCATGAATTTCAGCATACATTATTGACATTTATAAATCTTAGTGGGCCCAACTATTGTTACCAAATAATCAAGAACCAGCAGGGCCGGGGATTTTGCTCAGTGGCACAGCACCTACCTGGCAAGTGCAAGGTCCTGAGTTCGATTCCCAGTACCAAAAAATAAACAGCCCTGCAGTTGTTTGCTATATTGATAGATGATATGCCTCCTGTCTTTTAAGAAAGTAAAGTCTTATTTAGTAGCAAAGTGAGTAGTTACGGAAATAGTAACTAGCTCTGAACCTGGGTTATATAACTAGAAGTAAGTCTTATCTTATTTTTGCTGTAATTAAAGAATTCCACAGGGAGTCAACATTTTCACGTATTAGAGAATCAGAATGTTTTGCTTTTCTTATTTAAAAATAAATAAATAAAATCTGATTCTTAAGAAATCCAAAGTAGTACTGAGCTTCACTTCCCTTAGAAATACCGCTAAAGAAATCCATAATTGGCTGGGGACTCAGCTTAGCAGTTTAAGCACCTGTCTGGCAAGTGCGAGGTCATGAGTTTTATCCCCTGTACCAAAAAAGAAATCCGTGATCTCACCCACAAACACATATAAATCTGTTCAGCACCATTTAACTTCTCTGCTTTTACCCTGGCCTACTTCATCTCGTTGGTCTACTCATTTCTTTCATGGAAGACCTAACCCTGACTACTTCATTCAGCCTAGAATACTCCACAAATACTTTTTATTTGTATCCTATTCCTTCTTTTTCTTTCTGTTTTCCTTCTCACTTTCCCTCCCTCAGTTATTCAGATGTACCAGTGATGAATTAATTTATGTAATTTTACTAGTCATAATATCATTTATGGTTTTGCTGAAGTTTTGTCTAGAGGTCTTAGCCAGCACTTTAGAACTCATCAGGAAATGTTCCTTTTTAAAACTAGCTTATTCATTGCTCATAGGTTTTCAACTCAAAACCAAAAATATTTCTCTTATCTCTGCCCAAACCAAGCTAGTCCCCACAGTTTTCTGTGCTTTTATAAACAGGACTCATTCCAAGATCCAGTCGTTCTCAACTTCCTGCTGTTCCTAACCAAAGTCTCTCTCCCCTTCACCTCGCTGTGGTCTTCCATGCCAGCTGCCTGTCGTGAAGCTCACCTGAGAGCCAGTGCGTGTACAGCTTTGGAGTAGCCAGAGAAGTCCCAGCAGGGCTTCTGCATACTGTTTCCCTGGTGACCAGTCAGTGACCACAACAATAACCATTTCTGCTTGTAGGACTATCACGAGGCAGATCCCTCAATTGTTACTATAGCCTGTTCTCCCTGTTTCCATATACATTGCCTTTCGGGGGCTGATAAAGTAGTGGTCCAGGTCAGACAGAACAACTGGCTTCATTTTGACTGGTTCCTTTATATACCGTGAAAGAAAAAGAGAACAGCAGAGCAGAAAATTCATCTGTTAGGTAATTTTTCATGTGTCAGAAAAGGAGAGATGTCACCTTTAGCCTAAAGTTAGAGGAAATTTGTAGAGCCATGGGAATAGTATGTGAATTGCTGTGCCTGGCATAACAGAGCTAGTTGAATACTCATTCCATGAATAAGATAAGTATTTCCTGCCTTATCAGAGGTAGATCTAGCAATGTAGCAGCCAACTGAGAGAGAGGAAAATTTGGCAACATATATCCTACTTGTAATTGCTTTCTGTTCCATGAAAGATGTGGAAAATAGTATTTCTCCTGGAGTTGTTTCTAGTGTGACAAATTATACTCATGTACTTCCAGGTGAGATGCCAGTGGCCTCATTTTTAAGCCCTGGGTCTGACAAAATCAGATTTTGACTTTGATATCTAACAAGTCCCTCTGTTATCCATCCTCATTTTGAAAAATGTGTTATTATGCTGCATTTATTTAGCACTTCACATTTGCAAAATTCTGTGCCTGTGTTATTCTCTACCAGAAATCCACTTACTTATCACCCTTTATAGAATGGCAGATAAGGATACCAGAAGGTCTAAGGACTGGGTATAGAACTCAAAGAAAACTGCTTGCAAACTGGATTTTTTTCCTTTTTTTTTTTTTTTTCAAATTCTCTTTGGTAGAATATGAATTATGAAGGAGGCAGCAGATACAAATGGTGGCTCTTCTTCTTTTAAAGTTGATTAACTCTGGGTCTGGAAAGGGACCCAAAGAAGTTACATAAAATGTGCTTAAATTGGCTGGCAGACCCTGGGGACTTATCTACTAAGGGGACATTTGGGAATTTTGGGGGTATCAGAACTCTTTTCATGTCTTCATTATGGTAGCAGGTGTCTATGCAAGTGAATACATTTGCCGAAACATATACCACTATTAACTGAATTTCATTGTCTGTACATTATAACTCTTAACTGTAAAAAAAAAATTGTAAATTTTAAGGAAACACCTTTTCATCTACATTATGAGGTAGATAATAAATTCATTGGAAATACTCAAACAGACTGAATGATCTTAGGTGAGGGTTGGGGAAAGTGCTTGCACTTAGTACATTTATTTTCTGCAGGCTCTAAATATGTTTGTTGAAAATTAAAATTAACTGGAATTTCTTTAAGAGTAAGAATCAGAGGTGTTAAACACAAAATGTTTAATCTAACACTGATATTTTTATTTTATTTGTGGTAGTGGCGGCAACTAATAATTGTTCTGAGACTAACAATTCTGAAAACAATTTCCACTAGGATGAAAAAGGAAGTAATTATCCTTTTAATTATCTTATTAGAACACAAAAGTAGATGGCAGCAATTGAATTCGATTCTGGTTTAGCTACATAACACTCTCACTCTGCTTCAAGGATGAGTTCAGCCCTTCTGATAATTGCAAACTTTGTTTCATTGATAAGATTCCCAGGCCACACTACAGGCTTTGGAGCCAGCTGCATTGTCTTTTTGGCAACCCTGCCTTCTCCCCTCTCCCTTATCCGCATCCACCAGGCTCTGTGGCTGCGGTTCCCATCTGGAAGCCAGTTGCCACAGAATACAGAACCCGCTAGAGAAGAGGGAAAGCTGCGTGTGTGTGGTTAAGCATGGTGGCACTCATAATCAGATAAACAGCATGGAAAGCTTGCTCATTCATGTGAAAGAGCCAGTGTTGCAGCTAACTGGTGAGGCTGTTGGCATTTATACACAAGGCCTTTTTAGCCTGGAGCATTTTTATTTGTGCCGCAAAAAGAGCTAAAGGGCATTGCCACTTTTGCCATTCAACAGTAACAAAACCTTTAGTTGAATCCCACTGAAAGACAGCTACCCCACTTTTTTAAAATGAAATGATGAATTTGATTGCAAGTAAGCAATCATATGACATTTACTTTCTGTATTATCACAGTAAGTCTCTGGTGTTTTTCTTTTCACTCTTGATCTCTTTATGTGACCTTCCTTTCCTTTTAAGAAATCTCTAATGTACCCAAGACTTTCACACCCAGGTTCCTTTTGTAGTCTGCAACTCTGCTTCGTGCCTTCCTGCTGATATTAGTGTTGAATAAGCACGGTGCAGGGAGATGCCCAGGACTTCTCCGAGTATGGCCTGATTTTAGAGGACAGGATGCTTCTCATTTCCTGCCATTAGAGTGGCCATGACTTGGCCTCTGTCTTCACTTGCAAACCTCCCTTCATGCTGGGGACAGAGATCGCTTCTGCCATAGGTACCAACTTTTAGAACCAGACTAGCTCTTCAGAGCACACTCTTCCCTCTCCTCCTTCTGGCCCTCATTCCTCCAGGAAACACACAAATCCTTAGAATTGCAAGTTTACTCACATTTTACAAGCTGGAACCTCAGTGTCTCTTGCCTTCATGAACACGACACTGTTGAGATTATTAGGGCTGCGTTTGTTTATCTTTTCCATACATGGTTTGCCTGTCTTGGCAGCCTGCTGCCCTAGGCAATAATAAAGCTTCTGTCGAGGTGGGCAAACAGCTGATGGCATGGGGCACAGAGGGGGCTCCTACAGTGGCTGTCAGTAATCTGCCGGGCTGGTGGTCAGAGCAGGCGAGAACAAAAGCTAGTCTGTTTGCAGGCAAATTGGGAGATCAATGTGTTAGTTGTGTTCCTCTCTTTGCCTTTCTCCCAGCTGAAAGGGAGAGTGCTCTGTTGGCCAGTGGTCCACAGAATCATCCTGGCAAGCTCCCATCCCCCAGCCTTACCTGCCTCTCATGTTATTGATGGGAATTCTGCAAAGGGCCCATGTTCATCTATCTGAACTGCTTACGAAGTCGCTAACCGAGGAATTTTTCTTTTACTCACTATTCAAAATTGGGCCTTTACTTATACCATGTTTTGACTTGTTTATGTTCCATGTGGCTGCTCACATAAGATGTGTACTAATTTCTCTTCTAACACTGATGGGGGCCTAGAAAAAAGTCACTGCTGCCTGGCTGAGAAATGCAGGAATTTCTCTTTGGGCAGCACATTTCAAAATATATGTATGTTTCCTAAAGTGATGTAATGTTGATACTTGAAAATGACCTAGACATTTGTTGTACATATGGATCATTCAGTCTTAGAGAGTAGAGGTCATACCAAGTAGCCACACCTGATCTACGTAGGGCAGGCGACGGGCTTATTTAAGACCTCCTGTCTCTGTGAGTCTGTTGACAAACCTCACAGAGGGCTGCTGTCTGAGGATGGTCATGTTAAATGTGTAAGGTCCTGAGCAATTTTCGCTTTTTAGGCTTCTAAGAAATAAAGTGTGAAAAAGACTTTTGAGAAGATAAGACTTTTCCATTCTTCTCTGTGTTGAAGTTAGCCTTAGAAAGTTTGCAAATGGCTTTAAATAAATTTTAATTTGGGTCAGCGTCAGGGTGGACTCTGAGGAGGGAGAACTAGCCAGGCCCTGATGGAATCAGCGCCATGCTGGGGCCGCTGTGGGACCGGGACATCCAGAGCCAAGCCTCTCCCCCTATTTCAATGATAGTAAGATATATATGTTAGCCATTTTGTATTTAAAAATAAACAAATTTTTAAAAATTTTTTTAATTTGATTTTTAAAGGTCTATTGCTAAGTTCCCCCATCAGTCTTTATTATTCTTCATCATCTTTTTAGACTGCTGACTATGAATAAGAGAAAAGGCATTTGGCTAGGTATAGTCATAGTCATGGATGTAGTGAGAATGTGTGTTTGACTAGATGTGTCATAGTCATGGATGTGGTTTCAAGTTCATCTACAGAAAAAGTTATAACCTCAGTGGTCACTGGAGACATCCCAAAGGCAAATTAGGTTTAAGTGAGAATTAGGTATAGAGTAATCTTGAGTAAAGGAGACAGCATTGTTTACTTTGTTTAGTTTTAAAGCAAAGAATAGACTAATCGTGATAACTACTGCAACCAAACCTCTTTAGCATCTAGCAGTTCCTTTGGTCCTTGGCCATGCCACATCTTTATTATTGTTAAATATGTGTATGTGTTTATTTGTAATGTAGCAATAAATGCCCCACAAAAGGAATTTACTCTGTGTAACATAGACGTTAACAGAGTGATCCGCACACAACAGTATTTAATACATGTGCTGGTTGAAGCTCTTTTTTTTATTTTACTGTGGGCCAAGAGTCATGTCATCCTGTGGAGCATGCCCGTCACTGCCCCACTTACCCAGGGAGTTCACACCTAATGAGGAAGCAGCGCCATCACTGAGGTAATACACTGCTATTTCACTTGATGTTTCTCTTTTAAAAATCAATGTTGTCTGGAGGAACAGCTCAGTAGCAGTGTTTGCCTAGCATGCACAAGGCCCTAAACTCACTCCCTACATCTGCAAAAACAATTCTTTTAAAATAAACTAGCTTCTCATTGGCCATTACAGTTCAAGTCTCAGATTTTCACAGTCGCAAGAAGAGGGGCCCAAGTAGTTCACCTATTGATTTGAAAATGGGAGAGAAAACATGCAATACTGAGACGAATACTTGGTTTCATCTCATGCTGAAGATCTCCTTAGATCTAGTGTCTAGTCTATCTGTCCAGTGCTTTTGTCTTTCTGATTTTGAAGGGGTTCATTCTGTACAGACGATTAGAGTGAAAGATGTTACAGCCAAACCTGAGATAATTTTTAAAATAGAGCTGGTCACAGTGGTGTACACTCAGAATCCCAGCTACTCAGGGGAATCACAAGTTTGAGACCAGCCTGAGCAACATAGTGAAACCCTGCCTCAAATTTTTCAGTGTTAAAATAAAAAGGGAAAGGGCTGGGGATTTAGCTCAGTGGCATAAGCACCTGCCTGGCAAGTGTGAGGTCATGAGTTCAATCCCGGTGCTGGGGTCTGGAGATGCAGGGGGAAATGGGGATATAACTCAGTGGTAGCTCGCTGGGTTCAGTCCCCAGTACCACAGAGAGGGAGGGGGCTAGATGACCCTATACTTATGAAACACCTTCACATTTTATTTTCGCCA